>CAXKVI010000072.1:120425-254185 GCA_964058755.1 Campiglossa producta | reverse complement strand
GGGGGGGGGGATGATAGTTTCGGAATTAACCCTGCGGGTTAGGGGTTTAGATTATGCCCGAGGTAGGCATACCGGTCGTAAAAGGCGACTAATATGCACATAGGTAATTGACGTGCTACTCGATGGTTGATCTACGGATATGATGCCTCTCACCTCTCATTACCCATCTTCTCCTTCCTCACGGATGGAGGGATGACATGACCTAGAAGGTTCCACTGGTCATACCAAATCGCTACCATGATAGTCGGGCAGTACCGCAAGGGAGTAAAAGTAGGTCGCCTCCCAGTTGGTGCACCCTGGGTAACGCTAAATGACCTACATAGCCTGCACGGCTAGTTTAGTTTCTTGTATTGCCGGATCTACGAGAACGGTACCAGTACTTGTGCTGTACCCATCGTGCCGAAACGACCCGGGCCGTTTTTCTTATATCGACCCGGCCAAGAGCAATACACTCGAGGTGACCCTGTCTGACATTTAGGCAGGGCTACACCTCGTCATATCCGGCCAAGGACTGTCAACTTCGGCATCACTCCCCAAAACCTTCGGGGAGTATTTTGCTGTTAACAACAACAACAACATAGTTTCGGAATGGGACAAAACATACTAAACAGGGTTACATTGAAAGTGACAGTGCTTGGCCGAGGTAAAACCCCGGGTGGTTCCACTGCGCAGAGATCCATGGCGATGTCCTGGGTTTTCTGCTCTGAGAAGTGACTGTACATAGGGAACGTAGCCCAGTTGGTCGATTCCCTAACTATTTTATCGCCTAGTGTTAGCGTTAATTCTGTTTAACGCCATTTTTATCGCTTTTCCCTATTCTCTAAGTGCTAACCACACTAAAAGTCGATAAGCTCGATCAGCTGTTTTCGCTAACACTTTTATTGTAGCTAGTTATCGCGGATTAATTTGATGGTGTTTAAAAGTGTTTAAGAGAAAATAATAAATTTAAGTTGAAATAAAAATGTCTTTTGAGTTTGTGGCGCTTTATTTGGTGCGAAATATTGAAAATATGGAAATGTGTTAAAGGCAAGTTAGAGAATCACAGTTTCGTTAAGAACAAACGCCAAATCCTGGCGAAAACCTAAACGCTTGGCGAGTGGTTAAAAGTTAGGGAATCGGGCTACAGGGTTATTTTTTATAAGAGTGGCCGAAGGCCGCCTACTCAGAAAAGTGTTCTGCACATAAATACCATGGCTTCCGCCCCAATTTTCGTATCGAACCCGGGTGGTTTTTTCACCATAACTTTTGACTGAAACAAAAATCGCTTCCGGATTCATGATCCTGAGGCAAACCCCATCTTTTGCGCCCCCTTCCATAATTTTAGCTAATTTATTAGCAGTTGACAGCTAAACTAGACAATTACAAAACTTGCAGCTTTGATTGATATCCCTTCAGAGAAGCAAAACATTAAAAAGCGCTTCCAATTTTGGTATCGAACCAGGGTCAATTTTCGGTCACCATAACTTTTCACTAAAACAAAAAATTAAAAAAGAGCTTCTGGATTCGTGATCGTGATGCCAAAACCCGTATTTTGAGCTATCTCCCATAATTTTCGCTAATTTTTTAGCCGTTGACCCCTAAAGGAAACAAATACCTTGGTTTTTTGACCATAACTCTTCATTGAAACAAAAAATCGCTGCCGGATTCATTATCCTGAGGCCAATCCCCGTCTTTTGAGCTCCCTCCCATAATTTTAGCTAATTTATTAGCAGTTGACAGCTAAACTAGACAATTACCATAAATGTTTACCTGTTAAGTAGAGCATGCCAAGCAGCTTCGATGTCAGCATAAAGGTTTTTTTCAGACGGTTTTCCACCACTCATACCATATCCAGAGTAATCATATCCAAAAATGTTACAATTCAACTGCGATCCAAGAGATATATAGAAACTACTCATCTGGCCCAAGTCTACTGCATTTCCATGTGAAAAAAGAAGAGTGTAATTTGCCTTTCTACTGCAGCGTACAAATATACATGTAATGAGATTCCCCCGAGAAGTCCTGGTAAAGAAGGACTCCACCTTGGACTTATCTCGCTCTGAATATTGCCATTCGGCACGATCGAATAAATGCAAATTGTACTTTACGTTGGTGTCGTCAGTTGGTGTCAACTTGTAGGTGGGCTCTGGTGGTTGGAATGCCAACTTAGCTGCAATTGAGCCAGGACATGGTGGGCAGCAAAACATGCAACACAGTTCACTAATACTGAACATTACCATGTATTCCCTAATTTAGTTTTGCTAACGAGTTTATCACTTTAAATGTTTTTAGCAGATCTTACGCTCTCAAAGTATTCTTCACTTCAAGTACCGAAAACGCAAATAGCTTTGTTAAAAGAGTCATCGGCTATTTTATGACCGTAGTAATCAATCGATATTGGAAATTCACGGACATTAGGCTACGCTCACGGTCAGGGTTGCCGTTTGGATACAATTGTGTCCATTTGGATACATTTTAAGTCAATGGATACAAAGATACAAAAAGTTTTAAATGGATACTTTTTTAACAGCTCCAACAATCGTTTTGTATTTTCAAAGAAACGAATAAAATCCAAGAAGCTATACATTAGGGTGATTCAAATAAAAAGAATTTGTTTTTTTTCGGTCATACCCCCTGAAAAGTTAGGTATTGATAAGAAAATGAGCTTTGCAAAAAATTAGCCCTTTAACTTAACCCTTAGGGGTGGCTATTTTTCCGCCCTTTTGTATGGGAAATGTATGGGAAAAAGTGAGATTTTTTTCAAAGTGTTTTTTCTCATAATTTTTTAAATTTTTGGGTGTGTTACTGTGTATGTGTGTGCCACAGTACAAAAATCTTTCATTTTTATCTCTCCTTTTATGAAAAACATTTCAAATATTATGAGATAAATCACTTTGAAAAAATCCTATTTTTTCCCATACATTTTCCATAAAAAAGGGCGAAAAAATAGCCACCCCTATGGATTAAGTTACAGCGCTAAATTCTTGCTTGGCTTATTTTCTCATCGATACCTAACTTTTTAGGGCCTAAGAACAAGTCGACCTTTTTTGAATCACCTGAGAAAAATTACTTTAAAAAAAAACCTATTCTTTCCCATACATTTTAACTAAAAAAGGGTGAAAAAAAAATAATAAGGGTTAAGTTACAGCGCTTTTTTTGCTTGGCTTATTTTCTCATCGATACGTAACTTTTTATAGCCTAAGAACAAGTCGACATTTTTTGAATCACCCTAGTGTACATGTTTCTTTGCTAGTAAAAAATGTGGATACATTTTTGTCAGGATGGATACACTTTTGGATACAAAAAAAATTAAGCTTGTGGCAACGCTGGTCACAGTGCGACCGACTTTTTTATCCGACCCATTGTGTATCAGTACAAGTGTGGAATCTTCTGCATAGACGTCAAATTTTCAAAGTGAGTTTAATGATACATTTACACTGGGGTTGACTTTCTAATAATGTACGGTCTCGATTTCTTTCATTTTTTGTGGAGGGGTATAGGGGGTCCCATATACCACAAAAACAAAAAACGGACAGGTCGGCGGCTTATATTTTTTAAGAAAATTGCAGTTAAAGTTGCAATTTCACTAATACAAAATTACTCATTTAACTAGATTTCCCTAAAATTACACACATAAAATTGTTTTTAAATTTAAGAACATGGCTTCTTTTATCACCCGCACTGCTTATTTTTTATTTCAAGGGCGAGTAAATAGCATAAATCCCGAAAATTATTATCTTAAAAAAACCGCCATGACCGGAATCACTAGGCAAGAACAATGCCTTTATATTACTTGCAGTTACAGCGAGTTGCAACTGCTGAAGTGAATACATGAATAAACAAAATATGTGCATATGTTTATTCAATTACACATGTACTTATTTTGTTTATACAACATTTCAAATTTTTCTTTAGTATATTTTGTTTTATAACACTTTTTATTTCACAATTACAACTTTTATTTATTTTACACACAAAACTAAAGAGCGTCGTAGCGAGAGCTCAACTTGAACTTATTGTTCCTCGTTCATATGTTTATCGAGTACGATCAAAAAGGCATTGCCAGATCTTCAAAAAATGTTTATTTTACAAAACCGTATTATCACCCTATTTTTATGACTTCTTATAACTTTAGGTAATATTATAAAACTTATACAAGCATTAATGGAAAATCCCCTTCGTGTTAATACCTATAACTGATAATATAATTCGCACTTCTTGCTAACTGTATGCATTTAGTTATTATTTGTTACATACCCTCTGAGACTAGCGCCACTGGATATTTTCATTAGTTAGAGCTATTGAAACTAACGGGACTTTTGCTTACTCGCTTTAAAAGTTTTATGCAGTGTTTAACAAGTTATATTGTTAAAAATTATTCATTTAAAATGACTCAAACCGAATCAGGTAATTTGTATCTCTTAAACTTCTACAAAATAGTGTCTAACATGGAAGAAGTGGTAACTAACAAACAATTATGTACCAAAAAACGATAAAGTAGTTATAAAACTAACCCAAAGGTTTATAAAATAAAAGCTGCTCTTCTAGGTTTCATTAACCCATAAACTAGTTATGACTAACGCATAAAGTAGTTAGAGGTGTTTATTATTAGAGTATCCCCACTTTCGGATAACAATAACCTATGAAGTGGTTATAACTAACAGTCAATAAATTATTAGAATACAATTTCCATTTATTACCATAAAAATAAAGAAAATTTGGAATAAAAATCACGCGATTTACAACCGAAAGCGCTATCAGGTAGTTATAACTAACACATTAAGTAGTTATAACTAACCTATAATTATAATTAATGATGAATGATGATGAGAAACTATTGCGTTTATTAAAAAAGATTTTCTGCGCTTTTTCTATAACCGAGAAACCCCTACTGTTGTGTTAATTAAACGAAAAAGAAAACAAGTTAAACTAACCCATAAAGTAGTTACAATTAACCCATCATGAAGCTATAACTATACCATCAAGTAGTTATAAATAACTCATAAAGTAGTTATAACAAACCCATAAACTAGTTATAACTAACTCATGAGGACTAACCAATCAACTAGTTATAACTAACCCATGAGGACTAACCAATCAACTAGTTATAACTAACCCACAAAGTAGTTATAACTAACCCAACAAGTAGGTAGTTATAACTAACCCATCATGTGGCTATAACTAACCCATCAATTAGTTATCACTAACTCATAAAGTAGTTATAACAAACCCATAAACTAGTTATAGCAAACCCATCAGGACTAACCTATCAACTAGTTAAAACTAACCCACAAAGTAGTTATAACTAACCCATCAATTAGTTATAACTAAACTATAATTATACAAATGTTAATGATGAATGATGATGACAAACCTTTGTGTTTATTAAAAATAAATAAAATAAATTTTCGACTGCGGCGCTTTTCCATAACCAAGAAACATGTACTGTTGGGTTTATTAGAAAAAAAAGAAAAAATTTTTCGCCTCCGGCGCTTTTCCATAATGAAGAAACCTGTACTGTTGGGTTTATTTAAAAAAAAAAAAATTTTCGCCTGCGGCGCTTTTCCGTAACCAACAAACATGTACTGTTGGGTTTATTAGAAAAAAAAATTAAAAATTTTTCCCTGCGGCGCTTTTCCATAACCAAGAAACCTGTTGTGTTTAAAAAAAAAAAAAAAAATTTTGTATCAAAAGTCACGCGATTTATTTAAAATTTTTGCCTGCGGCGCTTTTCCATGACCGAGAAAAGGAAAATTTTTTTTTTAATCACGGCGCTTTTGCAAATAATAAAACAGCGTTTTTCATCCAGTACAAAAAACGGAACTGGGGCTTTCAATCCATTGTATGTAGAATGTGTCCATTGCAATATTGAAATCCATTAATTTATTTTTTTTTTCAAGATTTTCCATAATCTACTAAAAAGCACAATTCGTCATTTTAAGCGTTTTTAACCTCCCTCTCCCTTTAGGTTTTTTTTCAACTGAGACTTTATTGTACTGGGGTCCATTTCCCCATTTTTTTACCCTGTAATTTATGGACGCCCCTTAAGAAATGTATGTGTTCATTAACACATGTCTGGCAACACCTACTTACTCGCATTGTATACATAATAGGTATAATGTATAATATTATGAAGTAAATGTGCAGTGAACAGTTAAAAAAGTAAGCAAACTGCACTTAGTGAAAAAACAATAACATAGTTCGTGAATATAACCAAAAGTTACTACTCGCTGTGCACACAACTATTTCAATGGCATTGTTGTTGCCAAGTCATGGCGGGTTTTAAAATAATGTTTTATATTGGTTATTCGCGTGAAAAGTGCGAAATAAATAATGGAAAATTTAAAGTGGTGAATAAACAAAATATATGCTTGTGTAATTGAGTAACCATATGCACATAGTTTGTTTATTCATTTTTTTGATATATTCGATTGAAAGAGCAGTACGGGTAGTAGGAAAAGCGTTTTTTTATAATATAGTTGTATTTTGTGCGTATAATGTTAGCGAAATCGGGTTGCACTGGTAAATTTGTTTGGTCAAATTTGCTATTTTAAATGCAAATTTCTGATAAAATATAGGCCTCCGACGGCTCCGGTTTTTTATTTTGTACTCTGTGCGACCCCCTCTACCCGTTAAAAAAAAAAAATAAAAGCCGCTCCGTACATTATTGGAAAGAATCTCCAAAATTATGGAAGGAGGCTCGAAAGACGAGGTTTGGCCTCGGGATCATAAATCCGGAAGCGATTTTTTAATTTTACGGTTCAGTAGGGCCCTTTACACGATCACACTGTGTGACAAACATGGTGTGATGAAAAAAAAAATTGCTTTCGTTTAAACGATAACACATGTTGTCATACTTCATTTCTCTCGTTATTTGTGAGCGAAGCAACATGGCACGCGTATTGGTTGCAGCACTTGTATTTGACATTTTAGAAGAGGACGAAATAGAGCAAAATAGGCAGCATTCTTTTTTATTTAATTTTTGTATTCTTCGCTTTTAATTTTCCAGATTTCTGGATAGCTTCGATATATGTACTTCGAAGAACTCCTTCCAAATTTCTTTGTTTGCCCGCGATGCCATTACCCTCCAATTTTTGCTTATCGACTGAAAAAATACACTACGTGCATGATGCAAGCGTTTACGCTATCACACATTTGTGTCACACCATCATGTTTTCTAAAACTTAAGAAAACCATCGCCCATGTGTGACACACACAAATTTCTTATGTTTACACGCTCACACTTCTCATCACACCGCAAATGTTTGTCACACAGTGTGATCGTGTAAAGGGCCCTAGTGAAAAGTTATGGTCAAAAAACCGAAAACTGACCCGGGTTCGATACCAAAATTGGGGCGGAATCCATGGCCTTCGGCCGCGCTTATAAAAAATAACCTGGGCTACGCCATTCCAAGTCCGGGGTGTTGTCTGGACCGTGCCACGGTACGCACTTTTTTGGACGTTTTTAGGCGCAGTCTAATGTAAATACAACAACCACATGAAAACTTGAAACTTGCAAATATCTCCTCAGAGAAGCAAAATATTAAAAAATCGCCTCCGGATTCGTGATCCTGAGGCCAAACTCCGCCTTTTGAGACTCCTTCCATAATTTTAGCTAATCTATTAGCAGTTGACAGCTGAAGTAGACAATTACCAAATAAGCAACCGAATCTTGATAAAGTCGATGATATTTAACACCTTTTGACCTAATGAAAACCAGCCTTTAGAGTTGTAATTTATAAGGTTTATTTTACATTTTGAACTTGTAGCACTCTCTTTTCAGAAATTATTTGCTACTTCTTGGAATTTGTAAAGATTTAAAAACCTACTGCAAAAGGCAACACAAAAATGAAAACTGCTAACATTTCACGACAGGCCAATTGCATTATGCTGGTGAAATTCCACGGCTTTAATGATGGTAGGTACTTGGTTTATAAATTAAAAACAATCTATCTAAAAAAATTGTGTTCTCATTTTCTGGTTTCTTATTTCGAACATTAAAATTTTTCCTGCAAAATATAATAAAAGTGTAAGATAATGATTCGCTCAAAAATTTCCCTACAAATTGGAATGAAAAAGTTGTGCAACACGGCAACACTTTTTTGCAAACAAGAACCCTGTTTCATTGTTTTGCGGTCCTGCACAAAACCCTGGTTTGCAGAAACCACAATAGCAACCCAGAATTTTGACATGGATTTGTGTTTTGATTGACGGTGAAGTGTGTTTTAACATTTCTGTCAAAGCTACATTTCACACTTTATGTTATACACAATGATCCGACCTCATCAGAGAAATTCGAACGCGTTCTATTTTATCGGGCGGCATAGATCAATTGATGAGCGACTTTGCTCTCTCTAGTTATAACTAACCCATGAAGTAGTTATAACTAACAAATCAAGTAGCTAACACATTAAGTAGTTATAACTAACCTATAATTATAATTAATGATGAATGATGATGAGAAACTATTGCGTTTATTAAAAAAGATTTTCTGCGCTTTTTCTATAACCGAGAAACCCCTACTGTTGTGTTAATTAAACGAAAAAGAAACCAAGTTAAACTAACCCATAAAGTAGTTACAATTAACCCATCATGAAGCTATAACTATACCATCAAGTAGTTATAAATAACTCATAAAATAGTTATAACAAACCCATAAACTAGTTATAACTAACTCATGAGGACTAACCAATCAACTAGTTATAATTAACCCCTGAGGACTAACCAATCAACTAGTTATAACTAACCCACAAAGTAGTTATAACTAACCCATCATGTGGCTATAACTAACCCATCAATTAGTTATCACTAACTCATAAAGTAGTTATAACAAACCCATAAACTAGTTATAGCAAACCCATCAGGACTAACCTATCAACTAGTTAAAACTAACCCACAAAGTAGTTATAACTAACCCATCAAGTAGTTATAACTAAACTATAATTATACAAATGTTAATGATGAATGATGATGACAAACCTTTGTGTTTATTAAAAATAAATAAAATAAATTTTCGACTGCGGCGCTTTTCCATAACCAAGAAACGTGTACTGTTGGGTTTATTAGAAAAATAAGAAAAAATTTTTCGCCTCCGGCGCTTTTCCATAATGAAGAAACCTGTACTGTTGGGTTTATTTAAAAAAAAAATTTTCGCTTGCGGCGCTTTTCCGTAACCAAGAAACATGTACTGTTGGGTTTATTAGAAAAAAAAATTAAAAATTTTTCCCTGCGGCGTTTTTCCATAACCAAGAAACCTGTTGTGTTTTCAAAAAAAAAAAAAGTTTTTTATCAAAAGTCACGCGATTTATTTAAAATTTTTGCCTGCGGCGCTTTTCCATGACCGAGAAAAGGAAATTTTTTTTTTTAATCACGGCGCTTTTGCAAATAATAAAACAGCGTTTTTCATCCAGTACAAAAAACGGAACTGGGGCTTTCAATCCATTGTATGTAGAATGTGTCCATTGCAATATTGAAATCCATTAATTTATTTTTTTTTCAAGATTTTCCATAATCTACTAAAAAGTACAATTCGTCATTTTAAGCGTTTTTAACCTCCCTCTCCCTTTAGGTTTTTTTTCAACTGAGACTTTATTGTACTGGGGTCCATTTCCCCATTTTTTTACCCTGTAATTTATGGACGCCCCTTAAGAAATGTATGTGTTCATTAACACATGTCTGGCAACACCTACTTACTCGCATTGTATACATAATAGGTATAATGTATAATATTATGAAGTAAATGTGCAGTGAACAGTTAAAAAAGTAAGCAAACTGCACTTAGTGAAAAAACAATAACATAGTTCGTGAATATAACCAAAAGTTACTACTCGCTGTGCACACAACTATTTCAATGGCATTGTTGTTGCCAAGTCATGGCGGATTTTAAAATAATGTTTTATATTGGTTATTCGCGTGAAAAGTGCGAAATAAATAATGGAAAATTTAAAGTGGTGAATAAAAAAAAAATATGCTTGTGTAATTGAGTAACCATATGCACATAGTTTGTTTATTCATGAATGGGCATTAGGCAACTCGCTGTAATTGCAAGTAATGCAAATTGTTGTTGCCCAGTGATTCTGTGAAAATAAACATTGCGGGTTTTTTTTAATTTTATAATTTGGCTTTTTTTGATATATTCGATTAAAAGAGCAGTACGGGTAGTAGGAAAAGCGTTTTTTTATAATATAGTTGTATTTTGTGCGTATAATGTTAGCGAAATCGGGTTGCACTGGTAAATTTGTTTCGTCAAATTTGCTATTTTAAATTCAAATTTCTGATAAAATATAGGCCTCCGACGGCTCCGGTTTTTTATTTTGTACTCTGTGCGACCCCCTCTACCCGTTAAAAAAAAAAATAAAAGCCGCTCCGTACATTATTGGAAAGAATCCCCAAAATTATGGAAGGAGGCTCGAAAGACGGGGTTTGGCCTCGGGATCATAAATCCGGAAGCGATTTTTTAATTTTACGGTTCAGTAGGGCCCTTTACACGATCACACTGTGTGACAAACATGGTGTGATGAAAAAAAAAATTGCTTTCGTTTAAACGATAACACATGTTGTCATACTTCATTTCTCTCGTTATTTGTGAGCGAAGCAACATGGCACGCGTATTGGTTGCAGCACTTGTATTTGACATTTTATTCTTTTTTATTTAATTTTTGTATTCTTCGCTTTTAATTTTCCAGATTTCTGGATAGCTTCGATATATGTACTTCGAAGAAGTCCTTCCAAATTTCTTTGTTTGCCCGCGATGCCATTACCCTCCAATTTTTGCTTATCGACTGAAAAAATACACTACGTGCATGATGCAAGCGTTTACGCTATCACACATTTGTGTCACACCATCATGTTTTCTAAAACTTAAAAAAACCATCGCCCATGTGTGACACACACAAATTTCTTATGTTTACACGCTCACACTTCTCATCACACCGCAAATGTTTGTCACACAGTGTGATCGTGTAAAGGGCCCTAGTGAAAAGTTATGGTAAAAAAACCGAAAACTGGCCCGGGTTCGATACCAAAATTGGGGCTGAATCCATGGCCTTCGGCCGCGCTTGTAAAAAATAACCTGGGCTACGCCATTCCAAGTCCGGGGTGTTGTCTGGACCGTGCCACGGTACGCACTTTTTTGGACGTTTTTAGGCGCAGTCTAATGTAAATACAACAACCACATGAAAACTTGAAACTTGCAAATATCTCCTCAGAGAAGCAAAATATTAAAAAAGCGCCTCCGGATTCGTGATCCTGAGGCCAAACTCCGCCTTTTGAGACTCCTTCCATAATTTTAGCTAATTTATTAGCAGTTGACAGCTGAAGTAGACAATTACCAAATAAGCAACCGAATCTTGATAAAGTCGATGAAATTTAACACCTTTTGACATAATGAAAACCAGCCTTTAGAGTTGTAATTTATAAGGTTTATTTTACATTTTGAACTTGTAGCACTCTCTTTTCAGAAATTATTTGCTACTTCTTAGAATTTGTAAAGATTTAAAAACCTACTGCAAAAGGCAACACAAAAATGAAAACTGCTAACATTTCACGACAGGCCAATTGCATTATGAAATTCCACGGCTTTAATGATGGTAGGTACTTGGTTTATAAATTAAAAACAATCTATCTAAAAAAATTGTGTTCTCATTTTCTGGTTTCTTATTTCGAACATTAAAATTTTTCCTGCAAAATATAATAAAAGTGTAAGATAATGATTCGCTCAAAAATTTCCCTACAAATTGGAATGAAAAAGTTGTGCAACACGGCAACACTTTTTTGCAAACAAGAACCCTGTTTCATTGTTTTGCGGTCCTGCACAAAACCCTGGTTTGCAGAAACCACAATAGCAACCCAGAATTTTGACATGGATTTGTGTTTTGATTGACGTTGAAGTGTGTTTTAACATTTCTGTCAAAGCTACATTTCACACTTTATGTTATACACAATGATCCGACGTCATCAGAGAAATTCGAACGCGTTCTATTTTATCGGGCGGCATAGATCAATTGATGAGCGACTTTTGCTCTCTCTGAGATGCTGTCAAAATCCACATTTTTTATAACATTTTTCTATGATGCCACACCCGAAGAAGCGAAAATTGGGTATTTTTAAACTAAAATTTGCAATTTTTGCAGTTTTCAGTTTTTTTTTGGCAAACGGCGGTATAAATAAGGGATTTTAGTGTACTAGGCTCTCTGACAGGGCTATGTTACATATGTATACATAAATATATAAAATTGTAACATCATTGAGCAAATTTAAGAAAGTAAAAAGCAAAATAAAATTTATTTTTTAACTGATAATAGTAAACAAAAATAACAGGAAACGGTATAGAAAGACTCGGTTTTAAGTGGTTTTTATTTATTAAAATGTATGTTTGCAGGCTCAAAACGAAATAAATAAAACTACATTAAATAAATAAAAATTGAAAATAGTTAATTCATTATGAATTCTTCATTCTTTATAAAGACCGTGTGACAATTAGTTGAATATCGTAAATTTTGACAGAGCGGTTAGAAATTCTGACAGTTATCGTGGTGAATTTTAATAGTTATATTCTTGGTGAGAAGTAAATTTTATATTTAATCGAATATACAGATCGGGGGATATTGAATTGAAGAGCGTTATCGTTGCATAGCTTCAAAATTTAAGATTTTTGAGTTAGCTCCCTTTAGATCTAGGTGTGTGATATGGAAAACTTATATGCGGAAGTAAATAAAATTACGAAATAACAAATATATAGTTGTTTTATATTTCAAACGCCTTGGCATAAAAACTCCATTTATATAATATGATTGTCAATATCACATGCATTTATGTGCACATCTGCTTAGTTCTCACAATTTGACCTAGCTCCATAAGCTAGAGTGAATTCTGGCGACCATATTCACCCCGATAAATGTCAGAACTTTCTCCCGTTCTACTTAAACTAAACTTACTTCTCCCTTTATAACCTCCTTTTTTATTTATTTTTTCACTTTTACCGCAATAAATAGTTTACAAATATAAAATACGACATCCTTTCTAATTGGCAGTTGATTAACAGCTGTATATCTGACCAGGAACTCGTTTAAGTACTTGGCAGCACTGCCAAATGCTGCGTTGAGAAATTTGACAGTAAAAGAGTCGCCCATCAGTTGATCTACATATGTCGGGCGGCTAAAGTTTGTTTACTTTCGGGTGAAATAGGATGACATCTCGTAGCTCATTTAAAACACATGTGTGCGGATGTGTATTTGCTGCCGGACGGCCGAAGTCGGTTGCAACGTGATCCTAGCCTTATAGAGCTGCCAGATTTTGATATATGTAATCAAGTAATAGTACACTTACACCGCACCAAATTTGTCGCATTCAAATTAACCACTTCGACACCGTTTACATTGGCAAATTTGCATTTGGCTTCACCTTCCCTGCAAGAATCTTCTACCAGGATATAAAGCCACCGAAAGAAAATGCACTACCGTGATGTTTTCAACACCTGTGGAGTAATAGTAAAAGAAGAGTCAAGAAGGCTTCTGTCTTTTCCTAGTAGAATTGGCCCATTTTCTTAAAAAAAAACTAGTTTAAATTATTATTTACAGCTGTGCATAGTGCAAATGTTATCACACGTCAATTACCTATTAAGGTTCTTGCTGGGCAATCCGTAATGAGGAACACAGGGAGGGTTGCTATTTTGAGGAACTATGGATTGTATTGTTCGGAAAATGAGGGCAAATTCCAAATTTGGAAGAATAAGATTTGTATGGAAAAAAGCGCCAAATTTGTAATTTTTCGGCAAATTTGCCAAATTTGGTGCGGTGTAAATGTAGTATAACATCATCATCATTTATTGGCGCTTAACCGCCTAAGCGATTTTGGCCGTCGCCTATCAAAGCACGCCAGTCATTCCTTTTTAGCGATAACTGACGCCAATTGGAAACCCCAAGGGAGTTCAAGTCATCCTCCACCTGTTGTTTCCATCTCAGTCGAGGCCTCTGCTGCCGAATTCGGGTGACGATTGGAAAACCTTCTGGGCTGGAGCTTCTTTGTCCATTCGCATGACGTGACCCAGCCAGCGGAGCCTTTGGGCTTTAATTCGCTGGACTATGGTCAGATCTACGTAAAGCTCTATCAATAAAGCAGTGCCCAATTAATACACTTATTAATATGGAGATTTCTCTTCTCCTTAGGGCATAAATGTGTCTTGATATTTTATGATCCATTTCGGCCAGGTTTGTTTGGACCCTTGTGAAGGGTGGACACCTTGCCGCGGTACGAGGGCTTGAGCCGATAGCCACAGGGCTACGCTGCCCTTTTGATCATGACACCGCCCAGTACTACATCACGAGAGAAGCCTAGCCTCTCTGGTGCGACGACAAAGATCTCCCCCCTCCCAATCCAGGGTGTTATGCGACCACGTGCCCATTGGACGTTTGCAGCCGGGAGGCAAATCGTGGGTGTAATCGGACGGAGCCTCTCTGATACCGGGCCTCCTCAGAGAGTAATTATGGCTCTGCCGGGGCGAACCGCACACTCCCCTTACTCTTTGACCCTAAGCTGGTCTTGCCCGGAGAGGGGTCGTACGAACAAGATGAATAATAAAAACAATAAAACTACCAAAACCAAAGATACAGCAACCACGTATACAGCATAGCAGAGGGGGACAATGCTGGAGAAGGCGAGAACAAAACCTCTATTTCCATATCAGCCGAGAGATAAACAGCGATGGCAACTACGGGTCGAAATTCCTCCCAAAAGACATCTCCCAGTCGCTCTGAGGACTTGGACAAAAGAGCGGCCGCAAGGATCCTGAAGAAATACGAGGTAGTTTCACAGGAGACGCTATCGCGGAATACCAGAAAGACGGTGGAGATAGCTGAAGCTCTGTTACCGAACTTCCAAAGCAATTATGCGCCAAATAGTGCATTCAAACGAGGCAAGGGCTTGCTGGCAACAGCTTGTTTTTTAGCGAATGGTGGGAGAGAGAGTTGCCTGTGCTCGATCTACACGCTTTGTGTTGCCATTCTTCACAACTTCTTTATATTACCTGCAATTTTAATTTGCGTAGTTTCTCAATTTTTTTTTCAAATTCAGTTAAAATATTAATAAGCAGCAGAAATCAGTTACTTAGCACAATAATTTCTAAAAACTTGTGACAAAAACACAGTTTTTCATAGAAAAAAAAATGCAACTCCTTAATTTCCACAGCTTGTCAAAAATTTTCACTAACTTTTTTTCAGTGAGTTTTGGTGTAAAGGGTATTTCAACAAGGGCATGAATATTTTAAAGTGACATAAAGTAAAATATTCGAAAAACATTTTACAAGTATTGTTTACAAATGTCATTTAAAAACATAAAATCAAAACATCATACATTGCCTACTGTACACAAAATAGCTGTTAAAATTTACATGGTATTGACCCCACCACTTATTCACCCAATGGAAACACCCTTTTTGTGTTTGTCAGCGCTCATTCAGAACAAAAGTGTACACAATAGTTTAGTTTCTACACTTTTAGAGAATCCAGTCCCTGGTGATGGGGAATTTGGCGGTAACATCCCCCCTCTCGTAAATTAGCTTAGGACGATTTACTTTTATCTGAGCCGACATTTAGTAATCTTCGTTACGTTTGAACAGATGCTCGCCGGACTTGCCCGTCTTTGTCAACAACTACATTTATCACTCGCCCTTTAGGTCAGAGATTTCGCGGAAGGTTTTCGTCAACGATGATTACGATGTCTTCAACGGCTAGTGGCGTAGAGGGGCTGAACCACTTGACCCGACGTTAAGCATTGGCGCATACTCGTTTACCCAACGGCTCCAAAAGCGATCCTCGAAAAGTTGTGTTTGGTGCCAGCGTTGCCTCAAGTCCAATTCCTCACCGCAAATAGGTTTCTAACAATCTGGCGACCCCAGCAACAAATGGTTCGGGGTGAGTGCTATGTCGTCCGAAGAGTCAAGACTTACGAAGGTCAGTGGGCGTGAATTAATAATGTACTCTGCTTCCATCAGCGCGCTACGAAAGCT
This sequence comes from Campiglossa producta, assembly GCA_964058755.1. Lineage (NCBI taxonomy): Eukaryota > Metazoa > Arthropoda > Insecta > Diptera > Tephritidae > Campiglossa > Campiglossa producta. The sequence continues at coordinate 238,203 of CAXKVI010000072.1, read as the reverse complement.
TTCATCGTTGAATGAATAGTTTGGGCAAATACCTTTCGAAGCTCGTTTAGTGTTGTCTTGCATGTCCATTTTAAACATAGAGGCGTCGGTGTTCCTTTGATACTGAGTTGGTTGAATGCCGATTCGTCTATAAGAGACACTGTAGACCCCTCATCCAGGAATGCGTATGTCTGGATAGTCTTAGTCTCTGTATGAATGTTCACAGGCATTATTCGAGAATATTGGTTTGTGCGGCTAATATTTATGGTGCGTGCTAACGAGGGCTGTATCTTTGTCCGGAGTTTCGAGTTTATCAGCACGTTCGTTGTGAAGTAGTGGATGATGCTTCCTGGTGCAACCGTTATCCCGCAACTCTTTCAAAAAACAATCCTTGCGATGAGGCTTGAGACCCCGATAGCAGGCTCCACCATTTTTTACGGTTTCCCACCTCTGGTTTCCCGACATGTCTTTAAGTTTTTCACTTTGTACAGCGCAGTATTCAACTTCTCCCGCAACTCTTTTTCAAAAGCAATCCTTGCGCTGAGGCTTGAGACCCAGATAGCAGGCTCCACCATTTTTTACGGTTTCCCCCGACATGTCTTTAAATTTTTCACATTGTCCAGCGCAGTGTTCAACTTCTCCGCGCGCTACGCACTGCATTGTTGTACGCTTAGGATGTGTACCCATATCTGCTGATGCAGAGGTTGAACTTTGCAGTACTTGCTTTCCCCCGAACGAAGTAGTTGGTGCGGTGCACTGACTATGACTGTGCGTATTGACGGTGCAGGTTTTGTAGAACGCTGGGGATACGACGGTTGAAGCTGCCTCTGCCATTCGGCAAAGCCAGTCGCTGAATTCTTTTATTGTTGCTGTGTTGGCGCGCCGCGGATGCATAGCCCAGTTTAATTTGTGTTGGTTTGGCATTTTGTCCAAAAACTCCTTAACCAGCATTTGGTTGCTGAGATGCGCCTCCAATTTGCGTACGGCTAAAGAAAAATCGATTAGAGGTTCCAATTTGTCTTTAGGTGGAGGCAACTTTCTTAACTTATCAATCATTCTTTCTAGAATATACTCCGGTCTTCCAAAGAAAGTTTCACCATGTCTGGCAAGAGTAGCTTGTCCCTGACTAGTTCACGAGCTTTTCCTTTAAGGCACCTCTGCAATCGTAGCATATTTTCGACGTTGCTGAAACCTGCGACTACCGTACTATGATCGAAAGTACTTATGAACATAGGCCACTCCTCCGGGTCTCCGCTCAACGTCGGTAAGTCTTTTGGTATAGCTTGTCTTGCGGCTATTTGTGAACTAGTCGGTCCACTTACCGCAATTTGGAGCCCCGATATAGATGATGAGTTCATATTGGAGAGACGCATATATTTTTGCTTGATATAGCGCTCTTCAGCTGCTTATTTCTCCTCCAACATGGCCCGAGAAAGTTGCTGCTTTTCTTTTTTTTTTTGTTTCACCTGCTTAGTGTTGAGTTGAGGACACGTTATGTTGGATCAGGCTCATCTACTTTCAAGCACGGATCGCTTTGCTGCTCATTGTGCGACCCAGCAGTGTTGCCGGAATTATGAGCCACCTGTGAAGGTGTAGGGTTATCCTTTGTGCCTATTTGCGACATTGCGTTTGTTAGATTTTTATCAACGATTTCGCTGATGGCTCTTTCAGTACAAGATGAGCAGTTCCAGGCCTGATTTTCTGCGCTATTATATACGCCAACGCACTCGAAGTAGTACCAGAGTTCGCACCGGTCGCACTGTACCCAGTTTTCTGTGCGGTATACGTTTGACTTTTTTCCGCAAACTTTACATATACACATACATATTTTTGTTGCCACTGGCGGCTCTTACAGAATAACCGCTGCTTTATGACCAATTTTTGCCAACTGTGATAGAGTACTAGCGCCACATGCGTTCTTTGGATATGTGTCATCCGTAGGTCTAACCGATTAATAATTTGAGCTGATATAGGTCGTGGTGGTAAATGTTATCTGGCGATGGGGAATTTGGCGGTAATCCTCATAGGCGTCATTGACTGAGGTAACTAAAGCTGGGCCATCCCTAAGGACCAGTGGCGGTACGTCGCAACGAAATCGGTAATGCCCTTCTTAACATTATGGATGACTCTCCGGGTGCCACGGCGGTAGGTTCTGATGCGAGATGGCACCAGGCTCGAATCAAGGTATTCGCTTGCGAGGATGCAAAAACTGTTGCACTGTACAAGGCAGCAGCTGCAAGACTGGTTGAGATCTACCCAGGGGCAAGAATTGAGGTTGTCGACTGGAAGGACATTCCGGCTCGGCAAGGGAATGGATTCCCGCCATCCCTGCTGAACCTGAGAGAATTCTCAGGATGTTTCGGATCATGAACACGTCTCTCCCGACGCAGGATTGGAGTGTCAATCTGGTTGAGGATGCGGTAAGGTCTGATAGGCAGGTGGTCTTCACCTTGAAAAAGGAGGCACTCGAGCCCCTTAAACGGTCCAATCAAGTGCACTACGGCATGAGCCAGATCGTGATCCACGTATACCGTGGTGATGCACAACGCGATGCTATTTCGACTGCTCCGGAGGACCCGGAAATCGCAGTGCCGGAACAGGAGTCGGAGGTGTCCGACTCGAAAAGTATGGTATCTGCCACGTCAAATGGCGAAGGAGCAGTGAACAGCTCGGAGATGGGAGACAGCCTGCTGGACGGGGAAGGCCTCAACGTCTCGGTGATAGCAGCTAGTCCTGAGCGCACCAATATTGATACTGCCACAGATAGTAGGGTTTCCGCCACGCCAAATCGTGCTCTGAACAACTCGTCGTTGAAAAAAAGCCTCCAGACGAGGTAGAACTCGACGATACGGCGGGGGCAGGGAAGTCTGAGCGCTCTTATGTTGGTGCTGCTTCAGATAAACCTGCACAAATCTAAAGAAGCCTCGGCTGCTTTAATCATACGTCTTTCTAAAGGCGACGTAGATGTGGTCCTCATTCAAGAAACCTGGGTCATGGGATTTGTGGTCTGGGGACTAAGGGTTTTAAGCTTATCCGAGCCAACGAGGGGGGCAGGGTTAGAGCCTGTATTTTGATAAAATCTGAGCTGAACGCCTTTCTCTTGTCCAACTATACCAATGGTGACGTTACAGCTGCCAGTTTAACAGTCGACAGTACCAGCCTGACGATGGGGTCGGTCTATATGCCCTACAATGCCGAAGAACCTTCTCCACAGAGGGAGGTAAAAGACCTGGTAGCAAGTTTTTGCGCGGGTCATCTTATTATCGGAACTGACGCTAATGCTCATCACGTCCAGTGGGGAAGCTCCGATACCAATGTTAGGGGAGAGTCTTTGTTTGACTATTTATTAACAACTAACCTGGTAGTTTGCAACATGGGTAACGAACCTACGTTTATCACTAAAACCCGCAGGGAGGTCGTAGATGTCACTATTTGCAGCGAAGGTGCTCATAAGTGGGTCAGAAAATGGCGTGTTCTTGGTGAACATTCATTCTCCGATCACCGGTACATAGAACTAGGTTTAGACTTTTCTGTTGAGCAGCCAATTATGAAACGCCACCCACGTAACACTAACTGGCAGCTACACAATGAAATATTAGCTAGGGATCTACCAGTACTGCCCCCACAAATCCCCTCATTAGTAGGGGAGTTGGAGGATCTGGTAAAGACCTTTACAACGGCGCTCTCAAATGCCCTTGAGCAGGCTTGCTCAGTGCCAAAACCACGCCGCACTGGACCCGCTCCACAAATCATGTAGGACACAATTTAATAAGACCAAGAGCCTTGGTACGGAGGCTCAATGGCTCGAATATAAAGTTCAACTTAGGACCTACAAAAAGTCTCTGAGGCAGGCGAAGAGAGTATCGTGGAGAAATTTCTGCACTGGGGTCGAAAATGTCGACGATACAGCGAGACTTAGACGAGTGCTCTCAAAAACTTAAAAAGCCACAACCTATTTGTGCAAACCTGACGGATCCTGGACCAGGACGGAGGGGGAAACCCTAGAGCTGCTCTTGAATACGCACTTTCCAGGGAACTTGCATGAGGAACCCTTAGCACCTACAACAAACCTGGCTGTAAACATACCCATCGCGGAGGGAAGGGTTAGGTGGGCAGTTTAAATCTTCGAACCGTTTAAGGCTGCTGGGCCAGACTGCATTATTCCCGCACAACTCATAAACACGTTGGAGATATCAGCCAAATGGCTGGTATTTCTTTATACAGCCTGCTGGCTCTTAGTTACGTTCCGGGCTCCTGGAGAAGGGCCATGGTAGTGTTTATTCCTAAGGCGGGGAAGGAATCCCATTACGAGCCCAAGGGCTACAGGCCGATCAGTCTCTCGTCCTTTGTACTCAAAACTTCGAGAGGATAATAAACGACTACCTCTCCACTACTATTGATAGCAACCTTATATATAGCTATCAGCATGCATACACCAAAGGGAAATCTACAGAGACAATGGGCGAATGATGGCCGTGTAGATCCAACTGCATACTCTAGGGCTGAGCCCCCATTTTTTGCCAATGGCTCTTTTGCATGTGTAAAGAGCGATGCAAGCTTTCTTCTGGCGCTGAAGAACAAATCTGGGCATAAGTAGGTCTCTTATTGGACTTATAGATCAACTACTAAAGGGTAGAAGAATAGTTGCATCACTGGGCTCGGTTGATTTATCACGCTGTGTCACAAGGGGAACGCCTCAGGGTGGTGTTCTCTCCCCGCTTCTATGGAACCTCACTGTTAACTCGCTGCTGCGAGACACAACCTGGGGGGCGGGAAGGTCGTGGCATATGCAGACGATTTAGCTACTGTATATAGGGGCAAATTCCTACAAACCATGGCCCTTTTGCACGTGTAGAGTGCACTAAACGCTTTCTTCTGGCGCTAAAGAACATTCTTAGTAATACTCAGCTTAACCATGTTTATCAATCCTCATACTTCGTTTTTTGATTTCATAATTTTCGAAATTTCATATTTGGGCTGGGGGCAGTTCAAAACGTCATCCTATCGCCATAAAATTTTATGCGGTTCATTAACTCGTTTAAAGGCAACTTTTCATTACTGGTACGTTAAAAAAAAATCTTCATATCGACGCGACCAAATATTCTTTGCATGTGTTCTTATGGAGCAGAGTACACCTAGCGACAGCAGCACGACGCGACACAACAATGTTGATCATATAGGCAACTATTTGGTCGCGTCGCGTGGTTCACCCGTACCTTTAGCCAACGATATGTTTTCACTCCACCTTAGTATGCATGTTGATAGCTAGAGATAAGGTTGCTATCAGTAGTAGTGGACAGCAGACCTGTTAAGAAATGATTACTAATCGGTAATGGTTAGCAGTTTCATTGATTATTTTTTGAGAAGCCACCTAATGATTGATTACCAATTACTTTCATTTTTTAATGATTATTTTTTTGTAAATTAAAAAATAAATAAAAAAAATTAAGAAAATAAAAAAATCATGAATACTTTTGATTATTTTGATTATTTTTGATATTTTTTTTTATATTTATTTTTTCCAGTACTGTTGTAGTAAAATATGTACATACATAAATATTCACTTGCACAAACATAAAAATGTATAGGTGAAGCAAGAAGTTCTTTTATATAAATGCATGTATTCATACACATAAATATCCCTGGAGGAAAAATCTCGAGATCTTTCGTACTAGTTCGTCATCAAGTGGTCGAACTACAACCTAAACAGAAGACTGGCGCCTCTGCACATTCAGTCTATCATTTTTAAAAAGGTATATGTAATATGGAATGATATGATGATAAATATGGAATGTAACGCTATAATTTACAACTTGTTAATAGTATACTGTACGATAGTAAATCAAATGACAAATGCCCATAAATGACTACGTCGCCCATTGTGGACGAAATTTATTAATCCCGGACATCTCTCTATGGATAATAACCGCTTAATTTTTGATCAATTGGTTGTTGTTGTTGTTGTTAACAACAAAACACTCCCCGAAGGTTTTGGGGAGTGATGCCGAAGTTGACAGTCCTTGTCCGGATATGATCCCGGTACGCTGCGGTACTCCCTTGAAGGAGAAGATGGGTAATGAGAGGTGAGAGGCATCATATCCGTAGATCAACCATCGAGTAGCACGTCAATTACCTATGTGCATATTAGTCGCCTCTTACGACCGGTATGCCTACCTCGGGCATATTCTAAACCCCTAACCCGCAGGGGGTTGATCAATTGGTCGTTTTGACATAGTTGGTATACCTATGTTTTAATATGTGTAGCATACTTATAAGTGTTCAAATAGTACTATCCGACCGTACCCGTAGGGTATCAAACGAGAAATGTCCGACACTACCCGTTTAGATATAAAAGGACAAATTATCGTCACTCCAACCAAAATAACCATCAAACCTGACATTTTTCCTCATATGTACATATACTTAGCGTTCAAGGTTCATTCTAGAAATCCATGAGCCCCAAAGTGTAAGTACACTGATAAAAATGATATCCTAAAAGTTAGGAAACCTCCATACAAATTCAAATAAATGAAGGGAACAATATTGCACCAATATTGCGGCCGCCGTGGTGTAGCGGTTAAGTGTTCGGCCTTCTACACCAAGTCGTGGCGGTTCGATGCCCGGCAAAAGTAACATCAAAAATTATTTAGAAAGAGAATTTTTCTAAAACGGGGTCGCCCCTCGGCAGTAGTTTGGCAAACTCTCCGGGTGTATTTCTGCCATGAGAAGCTTCTCAGCAAAAAATTCATTTGCTTTGCAAGTGCCGTTCGGAGTCGGCACAAAACTGTAGGTCCCGCCAACTTGTAGGAAAAACTCAAAAGCAACACACCACAAGTTGGAAAGAGAAGCTCGGCTAAAAATCTCGTTAGAGGTTATGATAACCTGTTGGTATATCGCCGCCATTAGTTTTTTTTTTTTTTTTTTTATACTTAAATTTACTTTTAAGTAGGACTTGTACTTAAATGGTAGTTAAGTAATCTTAAATTGAAAAAAAAAAAATTTACACAGTTCTTATATTGCCTTCAACGAGAATCGAACTCACAACTTTTTGAACTGTAAACTCAGATGTCTACCATCAAGCTATTGAATACTTACGCTTGACAGCGTCTAATTACACCTTTATTCTGTTTATGGAATTTCACCACTCTTACTCACGTTGCTTTCCTACATAAGGAAATGTTGACTTATTTTGAATTTTTAGGATAGTTTTATACTTAATATGTAATAAAATTCTTTGAAAATTACGCGGGCAGAACGTTTTTGGCGGCGACAGCGAAAACAAATAAATATGGTCTTAAATTAAGTTAAACACTGTCTTTATATCACTGGAAAAAATGTCTTCAGCATAAGGAAATATTTACTTATTTTGCACTTAAGGGCAGTTTTATACTTAATAAACTTTTAACTTGATTGAAACTAGTAAAAATGGCTTTAATACTGAAATGAGTACATTGATTTACTTATGGCAAGTAGCAATGTTCTTTTAAACTATGTAGATTGTCCTTAAAAACAGCGTTCCTTAAAAATAGGAAAAATATTGTTTTTTTTAAACCAAGTAGTACGTTTCCCCAAATTTAGGACAATTATTTTTATCAGTGTAGGTGTATATATTTGCATACACAGATACACAGATGTTTATACTTTTAACAACAAAACTTTAAAATAATCAAAAAAAAATAAAAATAAAAAAAAATCAAGTGAGCTTTACACCGGGATAATAATTCCTATTGAAACTTCATGTTGAATTATTATGTTTTTGTTTATGAAGAAAAACTCAAATAAATGCCACAAACAACATTAAACGCTATAGTTATAGTATTTCACGCTGGCGGAAGCGATCTACGGACTAATTCGTAAGGATTTTTACTAGAAGTGTTTTTGCCTCAGAGCGGGCTTTGATCTCGGTTGCTGCAACTTCTAGTCACCGCAGTCTAACCACAAAGCTATACCGTCTATACTTTCTTGCCCCTGGGTAGATCTCACCCAGTCTTGCAGCTGCTGCCTTGTACAGTGCAATAGTTTTAGCATCCTCGCAGGCGAATACCTTAATTCGACCCTGGTGCCATCCCGCATCAGAACCTACCGCCGTGGTACCCGGAGACTCATCCATAATGTCAAGAAGGGCATTACCGATTGCGTTCCGGACATACCGCCACTGGTCCTTAGGGATGGCCCAGTTTTCGTTACCTCGGCCAATGACGCCTATGAGGATCCTGTCCTTGGTCACTTCAGCAAAGCTAAGTTTACCCACTCCGGGGGTGTTCTGCTGCCGCTTCGGATGAGGTTTTAAATCCCCGTCCGATCTCTGGCATTTGAAGGAATTTCCATTATCTCCACCGTCTTTCTGGCATTCGGTGATAGCGTCTCCGTTGAAACTCCCTCGTTTTTCTGCAGGATCCTTGCGGCCGCTCTTTTGTCCAAGTACTCAGAGGGCTTGGGGATGTGTTTTGGGAGGAATTTCGACCCGTAGTTGCCATCGCGGTGGTTCCCTTTTTGGGATATCTGAGTCCAGGTCGTGAGACCACTGCTACACACGTTAAGGGATTGGTTTTGGTACCAGCACTTAATGGAGGTTAGCATCAGCCGTTGTTGGCTTCACTGTGTTTGCACCGGTGCTTGATTTAGGGATTCCCTCCTTAATATCCAGAGTTGACCGACCCGTCGTTGCCATCGCTGTCGATCTCTCGGTTGTTATGTAAATGGAGGTCGCCCTCCGACGTTGTGTTCTTGCTTGCTCCAGCATTGTCCTCCTCTGCTGTGCAGTATACGTGGTTGCTGTATCTTTGGTTTTGGTGGTTATATTTTTGTTATTGTTCATCTTGTTCGTACGAACCCTCGCCGGGCAAAGCCAGCTTAGGGTCAAGAAAATAGTAAGAGTAGTGTGTCGTCCGCCCCGGCAGAACCCCATACCGCGGTAAGGCCATAGTTACTCTCTGAGGCGGCCGGGTATCAGAGAGTCTCCGTTCGATTACAGCCACGATTTGCCTCCCGCACTTTATTGCGGGCTGCTGGCTTTGAAAGAGATACTCTTTTTACAAACGCCTAGAAAATTAAAATGTAATTTTTGTATTTTGGGCCGAAGCCGAAACCGTAACCGAATATTCGGCATAATCCTATATTCGGCCGAAAACCGAAGCCGAATACCATTTTTGGTTCTTGAATAAACAAAACACCTTACAAAAATACATAAGGGGTATTCTCTCTAAATTTTTTCCATGAAAAACACAAGAATTTAACACACTATTGTCAAAATTGCAAAATGCAAGAACAAAAAACACACGCATTTTGATGTTTCATGAAACAAATTTTGAAGGAAAATTTTCCAATTTTGACAATAGTGGGTAAATTTCCTGTGCTTTTTATGAAAAAAAAATTATAGAGAAGACCCCTATGCATAGTTGTAAACAAACATAAAAAAAAAACAATGTAAAAAAAGTTCAATGTTGTACGCCAGAAAAAGAAGTTTATCTGAATTTTCCCCCAGGAGATTTGACCGTCTATCTGTATATAGTTGACCAGCTGTACTACATAATTGCTCGGTTGCCACACTCGTTGGACGAGCAGTTAAATATTTTTTTGAAACCTTTTTTAAATTAAAAATTTGAGGAATGCCAATTATGGGATATATTTACACTACGAAGAACATATACGAATTTTTTGTGGGTATTTGCAATTTGGATTTTTCTGGAAGTTTGACCCCGAATAACTTCTTCAGCACAAAAGGGGTCGATGGGGACTTTTGCAGTTTTCTTCCTTAGGGTGAACCTAAGCTCTCCAAAAAAAATTTCGCTAACAGAGTTTTTGTTGTATAAGATAAACTAAATTTACCAGACTACTATTTTTTGATATTATGCATGGAGAAAAGGTGGCTCGGAAACTATAGGCTTAAAAAAAAAAAACATTTTCATTTTCGATGGGGAATTTCGTGACAAAAAAACGGCAAAAGAAAATTTTTCACGCCTACTAAATTTTTCAAGAAAACCCTAAAGGTCCAGAACTAGTTTTACAGTCGCGTTATCTCAGAAGTGGTAACTTTTGCACAAAAAATACTAGCACCGTATTTGTAGAGATTATCCAGGTCTACAACCTGGTCTCAGGTAATTTTTCGAAAAAACTTACCGTTTTCGATAAAATCCCAAGAACCTAAAATTTGGACCTTTGACCCCGAATAACTTTTTTAGCACACATGGGATCGATGAGGACTTTTGAGGTTTTCTATCTGAAGGTAGCTATAGTTTTCGAGATATTTACGATTTCAAAAAAAAAAAAAGATGGCTCCACCTTATCATGTATATCTTAAGAACAAATTGAGAAATTCCAAAAGGGTTTGAAAATTTTAAAAGCTAATAAAATTTGCTGTAAGCCATGCTAACAAAACTTTTCGCTAGGCCCTGTCGGTTCGAAGATAATGAGCAATCAATAAGGATTTTTACCTTTTTTTGCAAGGAAGGATATCGAAAAACATATTTCAGTTGCTGATATTTTGGAATGTTGGATCCGCCCTTGTTAGGGTGGTTCAAAAAACTAAAGGTTTTCTTAGAGACCTAGGGACCGTCCTATTTTTTAACATCTAACAAAAGAAATAATCTATGCAAAATCTTAGCACTGTGAAACATATGTAAGGCGGCGCTCAACGAGGATTAGTTTTCATAAATTTCTATAAAGGAGTAAATTTCAGAAATTTTAAAATTTTTGTTTTTACAGTTTTTTTTTAACAGCATTGAGAGCCGCCTTCCAAGTGACTTATGACCTTGAAATTTTGGCTCCTCACTTTTTTTTTATCAAACAGAAAATAATTGGGGGGGTCCCTTGGTCTTTACCCTAATGTATATTCTGTTGTCAAACGCATGTACATTGGAAATTGGCAATATGATTTAGAAGCTTCGCCTGCCGTTGTTCTCATGCACATGTTGGAAAAGATACTGAGCCATTTGGATCTATTTGTGGTTACCAGACATGGTCAGTTGATCATTGATTGTTATGTATGCATCAGAATCATTACGCGTCGAATACGGCTGCCTCCTTTGCCAATTATACCACCAGCCAAATCTTTGGTAAAGGTATCTTGCATACTGTTTTTTGGATTATGACCAGGGAGAAGATTTCCTGCATTGGGTCCGTATATTGCTGCCGTGGCGGACGACACACTCTTCCCTTGACCCTAAGTTGGCCTTGCCCGGCGAGGGGTCGTGCGAACAAGATGAATAATAAAAACATTGTTTTTATTCATTATTTGAATACGCACTTTCCAGGGAACTTGTATGAGGAACCCTTAGCACCTACAACAAACCTGGCTGTAAACATACCCATCGCGGAGGAAAGGGTTAGGTGGGCAGTTAAAAGCTTCGAACCGTTTAAGACTGCCGGGCCAGACTGCATTATTCCCGCACAACTCATAAACACGTTGGAGACATCAGCCAAATGGCTGGTATTTCTTTATACAGCCTGCCTGGCTCTTAGTTACATTCCGGGCTCCTGGGGAAGTGCCATGGTAGTGTTTATTCCTAAGGCGGGGAAGGCGTCCCATTACGAGCCCAAGGGCTACAGGCCGATCAGTCTCTCGTCCTTTGTACTCAAAACTTCGAGAGGATAATAAACGACTACCTCTCCACCACTATTGTTAGCAACCTTATCTCTAGCTATCAGCATGCATACACCAAAGGGAAATCTACAGAGACTACATTGAAGGAGCCTTCTACAACATAAGCCATGATGCTATAGACACCGCTTTAACAAATCTGGGCATAAGTAGGTCTCTTATTGGACTTACAGATCAACTACTAAAGGGTAGAAGAATAGTTGCATCACTGGGCTCGGTTGATTTATCACGCTATGTCGCCTCAGGGTGATGTTCTCTCCCCGCTTCTATGGAACCTCACTGTTAACTCGCTGCTGCGAGACACAAACTGGGGGGCGGGAAGGTCGTGGCATATGCAGACGATTTAGCTACTGTATATAGGGGCAAATTCCCACAAACCATGGCCCTTTTGCACGTGTAGAGTGCAATACACGCTTTCTTCTGGCGCTGAAGAGCATTCTTAATAATACTCAGCTTAACCATGTTTATCAATCCTCATACTTCGTTTTTTGATTTTATAATTTTCGAAATTTCATATTTGGGCTGGGGGCAGTTCAAAACGTCATCCTATCGCCATAAAATTTTATGCGGTTCATTAACTCGTTTAAAGGCAACTTTTCATTGCTGGTACGTTAAAAAAAAATATCTTCATATCGACGCGACAAAACAATGTTGACCAATTAGGCAACTATTTGGTACCGTCGCGTGGTGTCGCTAGGTGTACCGTGTACCCGTTCCTTTAGCCAACGATATGTTTTTACTCCACCTTAGTATGCATGTTGATAGATAGCAGACCTGTTAATAATTGATTACTAATCGGTAATGATTAGCAGTTTCATTGATTATTTTTTGAGAAGCCACCTAATGTTTGATTACCATTTACTTTCATTTTTTAATGATTATTTTTTTATTAATTAAAAAATAAATTAAAAAAATTAAAAAAATTAAAAAATCATGAATACTTTTGATTATTTTTGATATTTTTATTTTTATTTTTTTTTTCCAGTACTGTTGTAGAAAAATATGTACATACATAAATATTCACTTGCACAAACATAAAAATGTATAGGTGAAGCCAGGGGCGGATCGTGACATTGTGGGGCCCTGGGCTAATGTTACTCGGGGGCCCTGTTTTCTATGGTGATGCAGTATATAGTTATCAGAAAAAAAATCAGCTTATAAAAACATTTATTTATCAAAACAAATAGCACAATAAAGAATATTAAATTACAAATCAACCCTTCAATATTGCGTACACTTTCCAGATCCACGGTTTTCTGGTTTTTCGCTGTAGACTTATCGGCAAATTTTGAAGTAATTTGTCTCTTGTAAACGTCGCTGTAATTTGTTTCCACACTAGTACTTAATTTTTTAGCTTACTCTTCGTACTCTTTTAGCTTCTGATCTGAATGCTGTCGTATATTGTACACGAACTCTTTCAACGAAACAATTAATTTATTACCTTCGCAAATATTTAAGCCAGGGCTCTGTATTTTTTTATTTACTACATGAAATCTCTCCAAAATTTCTTCCCAAAATGTGATCAAAATTGCAAATGAGAGTTTCGTCAGTTTATTAAATAAACTTCGTGCCTCTTTTCTGAAATCAGCTTTCTCATCCTCATTTTCGCTAAAAGTTTTTAAAATTTTCATAATTTCAGAATAATGATTTTTTTAAGCTTTGACAGCCTCGTAATGACAAGACCATCTGGTTTGGCTTAAACTTTTTAACGTAAATTTTAGTTGGATTTCACGATGTAATAGTTCCCACCTATGGGTTGAAGATGAGAAAAAAACATATATTTTTTGCACCACTCCAAAAAAATTTACAATTTCGGTAGCAACTTTAACACATTCTTCACCAACTAGGTTAAGGGAATGCGCAGCACATGGTACATAATCCGCACTTTTATTTTTTTGTTTAATTAATGCTTGGACACCTTTGTACTGACCCGACATATTGGCTGCGTTGTCATAAGACTGTCCCCTACAATTATCCAGTATCAGCCCATTTTTTCCTAAAAAGTCTTGTAGAATATTAAATAAGTGTAAACCAGTATGACTACTAATTTTGATGAACGAGACACATCGTTCGTACACATATCCCTGAAAACAGTATCGTAATACAATAGCAAGCTGGTCATTGTGAGACAGATCTGGAGTTGAATCCATCACGATTGAATAATACTTTGTGTCGTCGTTATTTATTTGATTTATAATTTGTTTCACTATCTGCTTGCCCATAATATCAATAACTTTCTCATATACTGTTTTTGATAAGTACGATATTGTCGACTTCGGTCGCAGCTCTCGTTGTTCAATATGTTCCCTAATGAATGGGTCAAACTCTGCCAATAGATCCAGAGATCCCATGAAATTACCATTATGTGGTGAACCAAATACTTCTTCGGAACCTCTAAATGCTCAGCCCTTATACTTAAAAATTTTATCACTGCAATAACCCGTTTCAAGACATTATGATAGTACTCTGCTTCTTTCTTTGATTGGTCCTGGAGCTGCTTATCTACAACAGACTTATTTTCTTTTCGTGTCAGCCAAGCTAACATAGAAATTTTATGTTCATTAGAATTTTCGTGATTTTCTAAAGACGTTCCTATGTGTTTCCAATCAGAAAATCCCGTTGTGTATTGAGAAAGTGTTTTAGAAAAAAGTTTGCAAGTCAAACAAAAAATAGTCCCAAGGCTGGGTGAATAGCACAACCAAGGTCGTTCCAGTAATTGGCCGTTTTTCATTTTCTTAATGAAATATCTGTCTGAGAATGATCTATTTTGATCTTTATATTTTTTTGTTGAAGCTGGATATTTATTTTCTGGATCTTTATTTTGAAAATCTGTCATTTCATGAGAGAGGATGTGATTGATGAAGTCATTATTTAGTGACACTGGCCACGAGCCCACGTCAATATATTTCCCAAACTCAAATTCAATGTTTTCTGAATTTCTTTCAGTCTCAATATAAGCGTCCTTGTCTTGAGTATTAATATCGTTTTCAGTTGGATCAGAGGGTTGTTGGTGGTCAGATACTTGTTCATTTGCATCACTAATATTTTTTTCCTGGTGTTGGGGTTCCTTACTCTCTGTAGATATGTTCTCTTTGGATAAGGTTCCTTCCTTTTCGCTTGATAATAGATTTTTAGATCTTTCATCGTCATTTTTATGTTCTGTTTTAAAAAAAGTATGTAGTTTTGCACATTTACTTTTTTCTTTTTCTCGGCTTAACTGTAATTTTCGTTTTTCAGCTCCACTTTTATATTTTCTTGTAGACATTGCTATGATTTTGGTATTCTAAAAATAATCAAAGAACAGAATTAACCTATAATCGATGAGATAATCTAATAGGTACTAATATTTTGTACAAGTAACGGGTGTACTAATTCACAAAATTATCATTATAATCGGCAGAGATGGGAGTAGTGCACTAATGCAGCAGCTTGCACGAAAATATGAATGGTGAGAGCAAAAATTGCAGCCTCACTCAGAAATAGTGGTAGTGAAGCTAAAAAATGTTTCACTAAAATTGAAAAGCTGGTAGTGAAAATAGGTAGACTTAGCGTGTCCGCAAACGAGTCTTCTCGTCCACGTATAATACACGTAAAAAAAAAGCATACAGCATACGCTTTGATATCGCACCCATGTTTTCAAATGGAGAACCGCAAACGAATCGTACGGTTTTCATATGCGTCGAAATATGCTTTCAGCATTACTGCTATCGTATAGCTCTGGCGTCAAGTTGCCGTACACTACGATAAGAAATTTTTGTTTGTTTACGTTTTTCAATGTGTAGCAAATAAAATAAAAATTTAGAATATTTGTCAACATTTTTAAATAGTTTAAAAATATATTTCGGGTGAAAATAATTAAATTTATTTAATTAATTGACCGTCGAGAGTGTATTTTTAACAACAATTTGTCGCATCGTTTGCGGATGTGCCAGCGTATCGTCATTGTCGTTGTTTGACAAATACGTGGCGCTGCGGTGACGTTAGCGACTCGTTTGCGGATGCGCTTAGTGCACAGACATTTTTCTTCACTAATTTGAGTGAAACCCAGAAAATTCCCAATATATTTTTGTTTTAATTCAGATTGAAAACGAAATTACCTAGTGGGAAAGAAGAAACTATAAAATTTTTTTTATAAAAAAATGTGTACGAAAACTATTGCAAGTAAATTGAGCCCTGAGCGCAAAAACGACGTAAAAGCCACGATTTGCACCTAGAGGTTTTCTACAAAAATCGTCAATTTTTTTTTTTGAAAACGATATTTATTCCCTTGTGGACCTTGCTCCTCTTGGCTTTCTCTAAAAGTATAATTTTTTATTAACTAGTTATTGTAGCTGAAACTTTTTATTACAACTGAAAGCATTGTGCCAAGCATCACTACATTATCTTTATTTAAAAGCAATTTATTAGAAAAAACATGCGAATAAATTTTTGAAGCAACCGCATTTTTCTATAAACTTAAATTGTTGAAGAAACCGATTGGCGCTATCGATTATTTCACAAATCATAAATCGCTAGCCTCTACAGATTTTTGGTTCCATGTAGAGCTGGCCATAATTCGAATTCACATCCACCCTTACAGAAATTACAGAGGACACTTATACCTAGATTTACTTGCGAAGTTGATGCAATTGCCTTTGCTTTGTTATGAATATTCCATGGAGCTTCACTGTCTCTTTTCAGAATGCGAGACGTAGTAGGAGTCTCACTCACATAAGTCGGATCCACTACACTATTGTCACTACAAAATCATCTAATTCCATTTATTATAACTTTTTTTGCCATGATTTTGTACAATAAGACACAATAAATTAACTTATTATCGCACCAATCAAGTTATTGGTAGTGAATAATAAAATGATTGAAAAAAAATATTTTTAGTCGTAGAAAAGAAAGGAAAACGATATTGGAAAAAAATAGTGCGTACTAAAATTTTGTCAATATAGTAATTCCAATGGAAGCGTAATGCACTCAAAATTTAGTGCACTACTCCCAACTATGATAATCGGTAAAGAGTTCGCTATACAAAAAAATATCGTGATTTTACAATTAATATTGTTTACTTACCCTTACCTACTAAAATCAGGAAACCTTTACAAGCTAGTCGCAGAATCTATACACTATACTTTTAAATTATATAGGTAGTCACTTTATTAGCAGCACATAGCCAGTTTTTGTTTATTTTTGCACTTCGAAGACAAGCATGAACTAATTTCTCGATCTACGGGGATTCCCCCAAACGTATACGCAATACACACGCACGCTATAAAATACACCGACTATAGACAAGCGAAGTGGCAGGTGAATACCCAATTCGTTTGATAGTGGCGCACACGAGTTGATCGATTTTAGTTGCCAAACTGAAGTAACGTTCGCACACGTGTGCAAACAAAAGAACATATATAAAGTCAAGTATCAGTGTTTATGTCACCACAGGATCAGCACTGTCAATTAAAAGTGTGAAAACTTACTTAGTTGGCACTTAACCGTTCAAACGGCTCTGGCCGTCTAGTGTTTGTAGTAGTAAAATAATGTGAGTGAGGTAGTAAAATATCAGTGCGTCTTGTAGGGCATTCGTCTTTTATTTTTATTGGTAGCTGGGGGCCCTTTGCATCCACGGGGCCCTGGGCTGAAGCCCAAAAAGCCATTAGGTAGATCCGCCCATGGGTGAAGCAAGAAGTTCTTTTATATAAATGCATGTATTCATGCACATAAATATCCCTGGAGGAAAAATCTCGAGATCTTTCGTACTAGTTCGTCATCAAGTGGTCGAACTACAACCTAAACAGAAGACTGGCGCCTCTGCACATTCAGTCTATCATTTTTAAAAAGGTATATGTAGTATGGAATGATATGATGATAAATATGGAATGTAACGGTATAATTTACAACTTGTTAATAGTATACTGTACGATAGTAAATCAAATGTCAAATGCCCATAAATGACTACGTCGCCCATTGTGGACGAAATTTATTAATCCCGGACATCTCTCTATGGATAATAACCGCTTAATTTTTGATCAATTGGTCGTTGTTGTTGTTGTTGTTAACAACAAAACACTCCCCGAAGGTTTTGGGGAGTGATGCCGAAGTTGACAGTCCTTGTCCGGATATGACCCCGGTACGCTGCGGTACTCCCTTGAAGATGGGTAATGAGAGGTGAGAGGCATCATATCCCTAGATCAACGATCGAGTAGCACGTCAATTACCTATGTGCATATTAGTCGCCTCTTACGACCGGTATGCCTACCTCGGGCATATTCTAAACCCCTAACCCGCAGGGGGTTCATCAATTGCTCATTTGGACATAGTTGGTATACCTATGTTTTAATATGTGTAGCATACTTATAAGTGTTCAAATAGTACTATCCGACCGTACCCGTAGGGTATCAAACGAGAAATGTCCGACACTACCCGTTTAGATATAAAAGGACAAATTATCGTCACCCCAACCAAAATAACCATCAAACCTGACATTTTTTTTCAGATGTACATATACTTAGCGTTCAAGGTTCATTCTAGAAATCCATGAGCCCAAAAGTGTAAGTACACTGATAAAAATGATTTCCTAAAAGTTAGGAAACCTCCATACACATTGAAGTAAATGAAGGGAACAATATTGCACCAAGGCCGCACTGTCTTAAAAGAAAGAAGTTGTTATACTTAAATTTACTTTTAAGTAGGACTTGTACTTAAATGGTAGTTAAGTAATCTTAAATTAAAAAAAAAAAAAAAAATTTACACAGTTCTTATATTGCCTTCAACGAGAATCGAACTCACAACTTTTCGAACTGTAAACTCAGGTGTCTACCATCAAGCTATTGAATACTTACGCTTGACAGCGTCTAATTACACCTTTATTCTGTTTATGGAATTTCACCACTCTTACTCACGTTGCTTTCCTACATAAGGAAATATTGACTTATTTTGAATTTTTAGGATAGTTTTATACTTAATATGTAATAAAATTCTTTGAAAATTACGCGGGCAGAACGTTTTTGGCGGCGACAGCGAAAATAAATAAATATGGTCTTAAATTAAGTTAAACACTGTCTTGATATCACTGGAAAAAATGTCTTCAGCATAAGGAAATATTTACTTATTTTGAACTTCAGGGCAGTTTTATACTTAATAAACTTTTAACTTGATTGAAACTAGTAAAAATGGCTTTAATACTGAAATGAGTACATTGATTTACTTATGGCAAGTAGAAATGTTCTTTTAAACTATGTAGATTGTCCTTAAAAACAGCGTTTTTTCCTTAAAAATAGGAAAAATATTGTTTTTTTTTTAAACCAAGTAGTACGTTTCCCCAAATTTAGGACAATTATTTTTATCAGTGTATATATTTGATAAGACTCCAGCACCATCTAGCGTAAAATATTGCCTATGTCGAGGAGACTTGCCCCAAGATCAAACTGTCAAAACTTGTCAAAAATCCGTTCAGTCTGTTCGCCAACCCTAAATCCCTGCATTTTTATATTTGGCCAATTCTACGGTAATTTAACGTTACCCTTGATCTTCAAATACTCATAACTCCAGGGTATTTTGAAAACTTTAAAAATCTAGTGCACATTTTTCTTTTATTCACAAGTTAGATAGGCTGCACCACGGTCAACTATATCGCCCATACATTTTTATCTCGATTGGAGATGGTTTAGGCGTATCGCACGGGGGTTAAAGTTCAGATTTCCCTATGGAGACTCAGAGAATAAAAGTTATTTTTTCTTTTTATCTAATACTCGAAATCGATAGCACTATGTTCGGAGATATCGAGCGGTGTGCGCAAAAAAGACGTATGAGCCAAAAAGTAAATTGTTCAGTAGACGGGTTTTTTTAAATTTCTTTGCATCTAGTTTATATATTGTCATGAAATTTAGTAAGTAACTTCATTTAGTTCCTTTTTATATAATGCAATAAATATTTGTTTAATATTCGTAGCATAAAGGTAACTTCCCTGCAGCGAACCCTCAAAATATTAGTATACAACTATAATTTTCTGGTAGAACTCATACTAGTCAGGAAATATCATTTCATACTAGTATACAACTAAATTTTTCTGGATGAACTCATACTACTCAGGAAATATCCATTTCACACTACACTGATAAAAAATAATTGTCCTAAATTTGGGGAAACGTACTACTTGGTTTAAAAAAAAACCATATTTTTCCTATTTTTAAGGAAAAAACGCTGTTTTTAAGGACAATCTACATAGTTTAAAAGAACATTTCTACTTGCCATAAGTAAATCAATGTACTCATTTCAGTATTAAAGCCATTTTTACTAGTTGCAATCAAGTTAAACGTTTATTAAGTATAAAACTGCCCTTAAGTTCAAAATAAGTAAATATTTCCTTATGCTGCAGACATTTTTTCCAGTGATATCAAGACAGTGTTTAACTTAATTTAAGACCATATTTATTTATTTTCGCTGTCGCCGCCAAAAACGTTCTGCCCGCGTAATTTTCAAAGAATTTTATTACATATTAAGTATAAAACTATCCTAAAAATTCAAAATAAGTCAATATTTCCTTATGTAGCGAAGCAACGTGAGTAAGAGTGGTGAAATTCCATAAACAGAATAAAGGTGTAAGTATTCAATAGCTTGATGGTAGACATTTGAGTTTACAGTTCGAAAAGTTGTGAGTTCGATTCTCGTTGAAGGCAATATAAGAACTGTGTAAATAATTTTTTTTTTTTTAATTTAAGATTACTTAACTACCATTTAAGTACAAGTCCTACTTAAAAGTAAATTTAAGTATAACAACTTCTTTCTTTTAAGGCAGTGCGGCCTTGGTGCAATATTGTTCCCTTCATTTACTTGAATTTGTATGGAGGTTTCCTAACTTTTAGGAAATCATTTTTATCAGTGTAGTATACAACTATAGTTTTCTGACTGAAGTCATACTGGCAAGGAAATATCCATTCCATACTAGTATACAACTATATTTTTCTGGATGAAATCATACCAGTTGAAAAATAAAAAATTTATTCGTTTCGTTTGCTTCTTTTACAATTCACAGATGCTTTTTCGTGATAGGGTAAATACAAATAGTCGCTGCTTTCTTAAGAATAAACATCAATGTAAAGGCAAATGGTAAAATGATTGAAATCAAAAGAATAATTTAAGTAATAAATTATTTGATCGGTCAAATAGTCCATGCAATTTTCTACTGTGTAACTGAAATGACCATAACATCAAGCTTTCGTAAGTATTTTAAGTTATCCATTTCTGTGGCACACCCCCTGAAATCCCTTGGGGGTTCCCATAAAAACTAATGGCGGCGATATACCAACAGATTATCATAACCTCTAACGAGATTTTTAGCCGAACTTCTCTTTCCAACTTGTGGTGTGTTGCTTTTGAGTTTTTCCTACAAGTTGGCGGGACCTACAGTTTTTTGCCGACTCCGAACGGCTCTTGGGGTTCCCATACAAACATTTAAAAAAAATCAGCATGTTTTTCACTTTACATGAAAAAATCAGCGAAACGGTTATCGTTTTTTCTTTTTGGAGTTCATTTTGCTCTTTAGAGATTTAAAAAAGATAGCCATTTCGCTTATTTTTCCATGTAAAGTGCCAGAAAGGGTGATTTTTTGAAATGTTTGTATGGGAAGACACTCAGGGGAGGTTTCAGGGGGTGTGCCACTGGCATGGATGGGTCGCTCTTCTAAAGTTAGCGAAGGTTATACATTTGGACTCAATTGGGGCATTCAAAATGGGTCAACATAGGATTTTTGCCAACTTTGGCGCACCAAGTCAAAAGTAGAAAGTCGGGACATTAGAGTTCGTTTTAGAGGTATGCTTCTTTTCGCAAAGTATCTTATTTTGATCCCTAAAATACGATTTCCCTTGTCACTTGGGCGATTTTGAAATCGATTCTTCTTATGACACACAGTAGGTCGCTTGAGACCAAAATATTAGATTTTGGATTATCCGGCATATCTTGAAAACTTGATGTCCTTTCCAAAAAAAAAAAATTCGTATAATTATGTAATGAATGCCTATCGATGATACATGTCATAAGAATATAATTCATTTACAATTAGTGCCAAAAAAATGACATCAACATCGAAAAAACCGAAAAAATGTTTCAAAAGTTTCAACTTCTCTCGTGAAAAACGTGTCATACTCTTCAAATGAATAAAACACTATATAGATTTCAAAAGCGTCAACTTTTCTCTATACAAAACCGTTGAGAAAATTGGTTTTTTGAACCGGAAAAACGGGTTTTTGGCCTTAGATCGAGTTTTTGGGGGTGTTAAGAATCTTTTAAAGGGTGTTAATTTAAAGGGTGTTAGTTTAATTTTTTTTTAATTTTGTACCACTGTGTTATTTGTTTCATCTAAATATACTTTATAACTACAGAAATATTAAAAGCACAATTACCTTGGATAACCAGGATGCCATATTAAAAAAATGCAATAAAGAACACAGCAAATTAGTATTAAACCACTTATTCAACCATTAATTTCACGAGAGAAAAATGACGTATGAGCCACTGCTGCTCACTAAAAATGTATACAAACGAATGGCGCAACGGCAAAATTGCTTTTGCTCTAAATTCGTAACGGTAATTTGTATGGCGCTGAAACTTTGAGAGATGATGGGTGTGATAATAAACTACCTTAGATCGAGTTTTTGGGGGTGTTAAGAATCTTTTAAAGGGTGTTTCGTATAAAATTCCATAAGATGAACAATCTGTAATAGGTCGCATCAAAAGTGTATTCATTTTTTTTTTTAATTTTGTAGCACTGTGTTATTTGTTTCATCTATATATACTTTATAACTACAGAAATATTAAAAGCACAATTACCTTAGATAACCAGGATGCCATATTAAAAAAAATGCAATAAAGAACACAGCAAATTAGTATTAAACCACTTATTCAACCATTAATTTCAAGAGAAAAAAAGACGTATGAGCCACTGCTGCTCACTAAAAATGTAAACAAACGAATGGCACAATGGCAAAATTGCTTTTGCTCTAAATTCGTAACGGTAATTTTTATGGCGCTGAAACTTTGAGAGATGATGGGTGTGATAA
Organism: Campiglossa producta; assembly: GCA_964058755.1. Lineage (NCBI taxonomy): Eukaryota > Metazoa > Arthropoda > Insecta > Diptera > Tephritidae > Campiglossa > Campiglossa producta. The sequence goes on along the minus strand of CAXKVI010000072.1, from coordinate 215,580 downwards.
TAAACTATCGATTTGCATAAAAAAGCGGAAATCGAAAATCATGGCTCATACGTCTTTTTTGCGCACACGACTCAATATCAAATACAGAATTTGGTTCCCATTGCAAACGCCTAAGGCATGTCGCAGGGGTGTTAAGTTCAAACTATCCCATGGAGACTCAAAAGATAAAATTTTGTTGTTTACATAATTCTCCAAATCGATAGCACTATGGTCGGAGATATCACCCTGTGACATGTCTTAGGTGTTTCAATCCGGAACCAAATTTGGTATGTAATAACTCCGACCGTAGTGCTATCGATTTTGAATATTAGATAAATAGAAAAATGGTTTAAATTTTGTGGGTCTCCATATGTAGGGCAATCTGAAATTTGACCCCTGTGTGTGTGTAATATCTTCGGCTATATTACTATCGATTTAGGGGCTGAGCCTTTAAAAATCGGATAATAAAACTGTCTCCCTACAAATAAGGACCATCCCAATGTATATAGATTAAGAATAAGGGAAAATATATCTCCATTCGGGCAAAAGCAAACAAATTTGGAACAAATACAAATAATCCACCAAATTTCTTTGCAAACAATCAACAGTGGCAACGTTGATCCGAGTTCGTAAATGCATACCTGTGCATAAAAGAAAAAGAAACGAAACAAATACGATTTTTGGATTTTCTGATACTTATTGGTAAGTTTTGCATTAAATTCTTATAAAAACTTCGTACAAGATATTCTTTTAATGGCCTCATTTTTGTATTAATTTTTAACTGTATTTATTTTCTGAGCTGATTTGATCTAGCCGAAAACTAAGTATGTATGTTTATTAGACCGGGTCGAAAAAAAAAGTTTGCAATTACCCCCCCTAGGATGAAAGATGACCCTGCGGTGAATTTAGGATGATAAAAATTTTCGTCCTGCGAGAGTCCTAAAAACAGCCAAAATCGATTTTTATTCACAACTTTTTTATATATAATCCGCTTGAAAAGTTTGATATATCGTTGAATAGGTATTTTTTAGTACTACATATCTCCTGAATGTCCTTTCACTCAAAACAGACGCCAAACCGAGTTGACCGCGTAACTCGATTTCTACCCCCCTATATAAAACTTTTCTCTTCATAATAATAAACCACTCAGTCAGTCTGCACAACGGCAGGTTATCTTTTTAGCTCAGAGTTAACGTCAAATGAGAGGTTAAATGCATACATTTATGACAACTTTTCAAATTAACTCTGAGTTAAAAATATAACTCGGCATCGTGCAAGTGGGCCTTAAGGAAAAACCATAGCTGCACTCCTCTACTTAATTAGAAAATTTCCCAAAACAAAACTGGCATACCGGCAATGGTTGCATACCCATTAGAATACAACTTTTCAAAATACCAAATTGGAAATAATTTCCAAAATAATTTCTTTTCATTTTTTTATTCAAAATGCATTTTAGACAAATATAAATTTATGACATTTATTAATATAGGTAGTGGTATAAACTATAAAAAATGAAACAGAACGAAGTGAAACAAAATGAAGTGAAATTACATGAATCGAAATAAAAAAAATGAAACGAAATGAAATTAATTAAATTAACAGAAATAGAACAAAGTCAAATAAATTAAAAGAAATAAAATGAAAAGGAATGTTGACCTCTTACCGCGGTGGTGACGCCTTTACCGCGGAATTGGAGCTGGAAAACTATCGATATTGCCGCCTTGCAATATTTTCGATATTTTCAAAATTGACTATCGATAGTATCGACAAAATTCAAATGGCTTTAAATAACGGCTGATTTGCACGGGTCGATTTTTTGTCGTGCCACCGTATAAATAGCAATTCAAATATCGACAACAGGTATTGGTTTCCTTTAGCGCCCAACTGTTAAAACTGGATACAATTATGGGAGAGGGATCAAAATTCGTGTTTTGGCCTCATGATTACGCATCCGGAAGCGTTTTTTAATATTTTGCTCCTGTGAAGAGATATTTGCAATCGAAATTGTCCCTAAAAATTTGCAAAAAGGTGTTCTGCGGAGGAATACTGGGGATGGCGTAGCCGGTGTTGGACCGGCTGAGGGTCCCCAACTCAGAAAGGTGTTCTGCACACAAATACAATGTATCCCGAAGCAAATTGGGAGCGGACCCGGGTAATTTTTCGGATTTTTGAACATAACTTTTCACTTAAACAATTAATTGAAAAAGCGCTTCCTGATCCGTGATCTTGAGGCCAAAACACGCCTCTTGATCCCTCTCCCACAATTTTAGCAAATTTTTTAGCAGCAGTGTTAAGAAGACTTAATATATAATTCTTTTTAAAAAAATAATAATTTTTTCGCAAAATTTGATCTTCATTTGTGAAACTTTTGAAATTCCAACAAGTGACGCTAGAAATGTGCATACTGTGACAAATTCGATGAATCCTTGATTATTTTCCCTGAGTTCGATCACTGTACGTGAAATAAAACACTCCGATTCTGCTTAATAAGTAGTACGCTTTAGTCAGTACTAAAAAAACCGTAGTACAATATCGCGGGTTAATTCACTGTTCAGTACTTCACTGTACAACACTTAAAAATAAACTGATTGAGGTGCGTTGTCTTTGCGCGGTTTGTATACCCTAGCAAACAGCAGCTTCACAACCTAGAAATGTCTACACATTTCTGGTTTATTCGTGCAACAGTGTTCTCGAAGCGTTTATCTATCGTCATCTCCTCTTTGTGCCACATTCGCAAACACGCGAGCTGCCTCTCCCTCTCGCTCTCACGTCATGTATCTAAACAGCTGTAGTTGTGGTAGTGACGTTAGTGATGGAAATACGCTAGAATTGGGAGATGAGCGATTCTTGAGAACATTCGCCACAATACCCTGCCAACCACGGCTATCCAGCAATCGAGTTTTTTTTATCGAATTCCAACACCATCTCTATTTTATCGATAAGAACACTAATACCAATACATTTTTTTGGGAAATTTTTCAGAGTTGTGCGAATGAGACAATAAGTGCGAATGAGACAACCAGACGATTGACATTTGATGATGTCATAATGAGCGCAAAATTAAATATTCGGCGCCATTGCTGAAGGAATTTTCATTGGGTAAGTGCGGATTTTGCCGCAATAAAATTTTATTTTAATTTATATTAATATATTTCTTTATTTTGCAGCATTACTTTACTGAGGTGGACAACCAAAAGGCACATGTACGTCATAGTAAGCATAAGCCCATATATATTTGTATATTTTGGTAACATATCCAAAGTGAGTTCAGTTTGGCTATAGTTTTACCATAATGTACAAATATATATTCGCTTGTGCCTTTTTGAATATTATTGTGTTTGCCAAAGTGAGTTTAAAAAAGAGTACCCTACCATGGTCTGGAGTTTTTTATAGTATAACCAGACACACAAATGTATGTCCATGCCCTTGTGCATTCGCATATTAAGGCGTTTGCTAAAGCCAGTTCAGAAAAGTGTACATACATTTGTATGTTTACTCTTGACCATGGCCGCATATATATTTGAGGAGATCCAAACCGAAACGCATTTTTGGGAATGGTCAGGTGCACTAAACTCACTTTGAAAAACTCCATACATACTATGAAAATGTACACGGGTATACATATAAATTTTTATGTGTAAATTTTTTCTTTATTTATGTAATCTTCTTTGTATTTTCCAGCAACTCAACAATAACTCAACAAATAGACTACGGCGACAATAATTGAAATATATTGCTAATATATGTGCTACATCTCGTTGCAACAACAACAACAATAATTTGGTAAGTTAACAAATTAAAATGAGTGTGTACCTGGCTATGATCGGAGTTTGTATGGCCAGAAGTTGGTTTGGTATTTGTTTCCTTTAGGGGTCAACTGCTATTAAATTAGCTAAAATTATATGAGATAGCTCAAAAGACGGGGTTTGGCCTCAATATCACGAATCCGGACGCGCTTTTTTAATATTTTGCTTCTTTGAAGAGATATTTGCCATCAAAGTTTTCATGTTTTTGCTGTAATTTTATTGGGCTGTACCTAAAAACGTACGGTTTGTTGACCATAACTTATCTCATATAATTTTAGCTATGTAATTTATTAGCAGTTGACCCCTAAAGGAAACAAATACTGTTGGTTTTTTTTCTTGTGCACCTGCATATTATGGGGATTGCCAAAGTCTGGTTGTTGTAGTGTCACCATAATATACAAATGTATATGCCTTTATGCATTTGCATGTTATGGTGGTTGCCAAAATAAATGCAGAATAGTGTACATGTCACAATACCTTACATATGAGAAGCTCCAAACCAAGCAGCAATAATTTTAGACTAAATCACTGTGTACTAAATGCGTTTTGGTTAGGAGCTCCTCCAAAGTATATATGTACGCTGGTAAGGCACACTGTTCTGAACTCACTTTTTCATATACATTTGCATCGCATATACAATTGAGGAGCTCCTAACCAAAACGCATTAAGTACACAGTGATTTAGTCTAAAATTATTGCTGCTTGGTTTGGAGCTTCTCATATGTAAGGTATTGTGACATGTACACTATTCTGCATTTATTTTGGCAACCACCAAAACATGCAAATGCATAAAGGCATATACATTTGTATATTATGGTGACACTACAACAACCAGACTTTGGCAATCCCCATAAAATGCAGGTGCACAAGAAAAGAAAACCAACTTCTTGCTTTTTGGTTTGGAACTCCGCCATACTATGTAAAGCGTTCAGCAGAATCAATCCGTCAGTACGTCGAAATAACTGACAGCAAAGTAGACTGCGGGTGTTTGTATGAGTAACGCCAGATACGACGGATACGTCAACATAGAATTTGCTCTAAAATTGACGTACGTGACGTATTGGCGGATTGATTCTGTTTCACGCTTAAAGAGCACCATAGTATGCAAATGCACAAGCGCATATATTATGATTTTAGTCAGGCACCTTTTACAACTTATATTCAGAAAGTTACAATTTATATTCAGAAAATTGCAATTCATATTCAGAACTTCCACTTGATTTCAGAAAATTACCATTCATATTCAGAAAGCCAACTTCATATTAAAAAATTTCATATTAAAAAATTTCAAATGAATATCAATTGTAAATTTCTGAATATCAAAAGGAAGTTCTGAACATGAATTGTAATTGTGTGAACATGAAATGAAATTCTGAATATAAATTGTAACTTTCTGAATATAAAATGAAAAATGTGTATAATACATTTCGTTACCTTAATTCACAAAGGCCCTAATTGATATAAAAAAAATGTTACAGGAGAAGCAAAAAACTGAAAAATTTTACATTGAACGCATGCAAATACAGCTTTGTAAATTTGAAATATCTCCGTATTACTGCTAGTAACTGCTTAAAATTTGTAGAGAGTGTGTATTTTACTATATCATACTTATATATGTGAAAAAGTAATTTTCGAAAAATGTGTCAATTAGGGCCTTTGTGAATTAAGGTAACGATTTGTATATTATGGTGACACTAAAACCAAGTCTATGTATATCAGACTTGTTAAATGATGATTGAAAATTTTAATGACTGAATTATATTGTGTCGTCCTCAGAAAATTTTTAAAGATCAATTAATTGTAAATGCATTATTAACATAAAAATTTCAGATTATTATGCTAATAACACTACTCGACAAAAAAATCTCCAAGAATGAAAGTACATTTTCTTAATGTAAAATATTCTCCTGATTCCGAATATCACATCCATTTTTCTGTGGCAGATCTAGTTCCCCAGATATCGCTGCAAATATGAAAATTCCCAATTTTGCAAATCAATACTTCATATAGGTACTTTTTTCGGTTTAAACTGTTGAATTATACATTATACTAATTCCCTCAAACATTTATTGCCCTCATCTCTATAGGTATCTTCAGTAATTTGGCCGCTATTGCAAAAAACGTTGAAAAATTTTTGAAAAAAAAAACAACCAAATTTTTACAGAAATTCAGATTTAACCACTTTAAAATCAGGAAAAGTGCACGGACTAAAAAAATTTAGCCATCCTATGTTGTAGGAAATTCAATACCAGTACAAAATTGTGTTGTGCTCTCGACTTAATAAGGCCTGTTATCAATCAAAAATTTTCTTGTTTTTACCCAAGAAATTTTCCGAAATTTCCATATCCTCGACATTTGATACATATGTAGAATTTTATGCTGATTCCAAAAATGTAATCATTTGGTTTAAAAGTAGAATAGTTTTCGAGATATTTTGAAATTTTTGTGTTAAAAAAGAAACCAACCAAAATCGCCTATGATAGCTTATTCCCGAAGTCCTTGGTATAGCAGTTGGTCGAAAAAGAATTGAAAATGTGGATGAAGAAATAAATTTTTTTTTTTTTTGTAACAACTCAATCCTACTTTTAAACAAATGATTTTTGGAATCAGCATCAAATGGCAAGTATATGGAAAATTTCGAAAACTTGTCGGGTAATAATAGAAAATTTTTGATAGATGACTTTCAATAAAATGTTGTACTGGCGTGCTTAAAACTTTCGTAATTAAATTAGCTACAACATGGGAGGGCTAACTTTTTTCCCTCCATAGAATTTTTCTGATTTTGAAGTGGTTAAAACAGAAATTTTGTAAAAAAATTCGTTTATTTTTTTAAATTTTTTGAACGTTTTTTGGCATAGTGGGCAAATTACTGAAGATACCTATAGAGATAAAGGCAAAAAATGTTTAAGGGAATAAGTATAATGTGTAACTCAACAGTTTAAATCGGTAAAATGAAAAATACAAATTTTTGACATAATTATATGAAGTAGTGTTTTGCGAAATTAGGAATTTTCATATTTTCACCGATATCTCGGAATCTAGATCTACCTCAGCAAAATGAAAGTGATATTGGAAATCAGGAGAAAATTTTACTTTCGGAAAGATCTATTTTATTCTTGGAGACTAAAGTTGATCAAAATTTGTCGAGCCGTGTAATTGAAAATAATTAATTTAAATTATTCTATTGCTAAATTTATTTTAAATTAAGTTAAAATTAAATTCTTTTATTACTTGATTGTGTTAATTAAAAAAGATAGACGATTTTTTTTGAATTATTATTGATTATTTTTCTAATGGCTATTAATCATGATTATTTTTGATTATTATTATATTATTTGAATTAGTTCATTATTAATTTCTGATTAAGGCCCCCAATATGAATAAATTAATCACTAAAATAAAAGAAGCTTGCTAGTTGCATTCCTTTCGCATAGCGATAAACGAAACTAATGACACTTTAAATGCATTGAACGACATACTTGCATTTTAAATAATCAGCATAAGTTAACAAAAAAAATTTTACTGGAAGTAATTTCTGTCCTTTCCTTATAAAAAATCAAAAATTCGTAAATTCCAGTAACAGTTTTTGTTATTGAAAAAACCTGTTGTTCGGTTTCGGTTATTCGGCTCCTCAGCCTAAGCCGGGAGCCGAATATAAAATAGTAACCGAATAGGCCGAGTACCGGAGTGGGACAATATACTAGAATACAACTGGAATTTTTTACTGCTATGGAACTAGTCTGAAACGGACTAAACGTATACTAGTAAAAATTCGATTTCTAAAAAAAAAAATTTTCAAAAAAAATCCAAAAAAAATTACAAAAATCATCAAACCTGATTATATTATATATGCGCATGTGCTTTAATTCGACTTGCGTTTGCCTTCAGATTTTTTAAGTTGTATTTTTATTTGTAGGGTTAATTTAACTTTGTTTCGGTTTTCTATTTGCAGCTGATTTCTGGGACACCAACAACACTTCTACACTATTATTATTATTATTATTATTATTATTATTATTATTATTATTATTATTATTATTATTATTTTTATTATTTTTAGGATCATTATTACTATAGGTATTATTATTATTATTATTACTAATATTTTTATTATTATTTCGATTATTACTATTATTACAACTAAACACAAATATGAATAAGCGTACATTTTCTAACCTTATGAGCAAAGAAAAGGCATATTTTGAGGAGGTAAAAGCAAAGTTTAGAAAATTAGATGAATCGAATTTAGATAGCGATGATATTCCTTCAACAAGTAGGGAGGCACTCACCTCTAGAGTAGCAAGCGATGACGCGCCATCCACCAGTACGGAAGCAATTTATAATTTAGATTTTGATAACTATGATAGCGATAACGAGAGGTTTTTATTTGATGACGACGAGGCGGTGGATAGCGTAGAAGGTTCGTTTGATCTCGCGGATAACGTCCGTAATGCTTTGAAAGGATGGGCCATCCGACAAAACACGACACAAGTTAGCCTCACGGACCTCTTACATTCTTTGGACAGCGCTGGAATTAAGGGACTTCCCTTGGATGCCAGGACAGTTTTGAATACAAGTAGGGAACAAGTTTATATACGAGTTCTTTCCGGGGGTGAATTATTATATTTAGGAATACAATATAATTTTAGTTTTGAAGAATTTAACTTTTTGCTAGATTTGGAAGAAATTTCAATAGATGTAGGCATAGACGGACTTGGTCTTAGAGCTGGAAAACTATCGATATTGCCGCCTTGCAATATTTTCGATATTTTCAAAATTGACTATCGATAGTATCGACAAAATTCAAATGGCTTCAAATAACGGCTGATTTGCACGAGTCGATTTTTTGTCGTGCCACCGTGCCACAACAGGTATTGGTTTCCTTTAGCACACAACTGTTAAAAAACTGGAACAATTATGGGAGAGGGATCAAAATACGTGTTTTGGCGGAAGCGCTTTTTAATATTTTGCTCCTGTAAAGAGATATTTGCAATCGAAATTGTCCCTAAAAATTTGCAAAAAGTGTTCTGCGGAGGAATACTGGAGATGGCGTTGCCGGTGTTGGACCGGCTGAGGGTCCCCAACTCAGAAAGGTGTTCTGCACACAAATACAATGTATCCCGAAGCAAATTGGGAGCGGACCCGGGTCATTTTTCGGTTTTTTGAACATAACTTTTCACTTAAACAAATAATTGAAACAGCGCTTCCTGATTCATGATCTTGATCCCTCTCCCATAATTTTAGCAACTTTTTTAGCAGTAGTGTTAAAAAGACTTAATAAATAATTCTTTTTAAAAAAATTATAATTTTTTCACAAAATTTGTCCTTCATTTGTGAAACTATTGAAATTCCAACAAGTGACGCTAGAAATGTGCATACTTTCAAAATGGTCGATATATCGCTATCGAAAAAAAACCATCGATAGTGCCTCACCAAAAAAACTATCGATAGTATCGATAGTGCCATCGATTGTTTTCCAGCTCTACTTGGTCTCTACCAAAGTTCCAAACAAGCATTGTGGCCCATTTTGGGCCAAGTAGTAGAATGTCCTAGTTCCGATCCGTTCATCATCGCTTGCTACTTAGGAATGGGTAAGCCTACTGATGTAAATAGTTTTTTATCAGAGTTTTGCGAAGAAGTAAATAGTTTATGTCAGAATGGTGTAAAGGTGGGGCCCGGTGAAGTTTTGAAGCAAATTAGTGTTAGGCTCTTTACATGCGATACACCGGCGCGATCTTTTGTTACTGGGGTAAAATCACATACAGGAAAGAATAGTTGCCCTAAATGTACTCAGGAAGGTCAGTATATAGAAAGGAGGGTTAGTTTTTCTCAAAATGTAGGGGAGTTAAGGACAGATTTATCTTTTCAGAATAGGGTTGACATAACACACCATTTAGATAAATTTAAGGATTCAGAAAATTTGTTAGAATCCATAAATATTGGTATGGTTTCTCAATTTCCTTTGGAACCCATGCATTTAGTGGACTTGGGCGTAACTAAGAAACTTCTCCAGTTGCTAATTAAAATAGGGGACGTAGCAAAAATGAATGAAAAATTGATCTATCTCAACAACTACGTTCCCTCTGAGTTTTCCAGACGAAGTCGAGATCTGAAAGAAATAAGCAAAATGGAAGTCGACAGAATACCGGCAGTTTTTATTGTATTATGGGATATTCGTATTAAAAGACTGTATACCGGACGACCTTTATTACCACTTTTTATTGTTACATTGCGCCATTCGACTTCTCTCTTGTGAGACGTCTTGTAAAGTAGAAAATAAGGTTGCAGATGAATTGTTAAATGAATTTGTTAAGCTATTCGGTAATATTTATGGCGCACATTTAATAAGTTTTAATGTTCACGGTCTTTTGCATTTAAGCGCTTGCGTACAACAATTCGGTCCATTAGATAGCTTTTCGGCTTATAAGTTCGAGAATTATATGCAACACATAAAAAAAATGATTAGAAGTCCAACAAACATACTGCAGCAACTTTTTTTAAGAACAGAAGAACGAAGAAATTTTACGGATTCTAGCAAAATTTCAAAAAAGGATAAATTTGTTATAAGTATTAATAATGAAAAGGACAGTTTCTTCTATAGTAGGAAAATGGGTCATTTAAAAATTGTCAGCCAACCAGATGAAGATTGTTTTGGTGCAGTTATTTTGACGTACCTTGCTGATGTTTTTGAAGAGCCCATTGAGTCCTCATCTACATTAGGTATTGTAATTGCTGACCTTAGAGATGATAGCATTCAAATAGTTCATAAGGAAGATTTAGATTTAAAATATTATTCTATTCCTATTGAAAGTGGATTTGTATTGATACCTTTATTACATAATTTGTTTTACGCATTTACATAGGTTAAAAATATTATGAGTTCAAAGAATGTTTGTTAAGCCGGAATTGGAGAAAAAAAAACAAAAAAAAAGTACCTGAACGTAGACATACCACTCGATTCTGTGTTCTTGAAAATCTCGATATGTAGTCAGTATCAAAATAAAGTGTAATCAAATTGCAATTTTCACCAATCATTACTTCTTTTTGAATAATTTCGACAATTTTTTTTAAGCATACGCTTTTCAAATTAAACTTGAAATAAATTGTGCCGAAATTATAAATATAAATTTTTTTTTTGTTAAGATTTACTACTTAATTACCGAGAACACAGATTCGATCGGCTAGTCTGCGTCGAGTATACAACTCGATCACGTTTGTATTATTTAAATTTCAGTTAGACAATTCACAAGATCTCCTATTCGCGTATTTGCTATTAGTTTAATTTTAATTTTTTTTTTTTTTTCATAGTGCTCACAAGAGCTGTGTTATCAAAATAGTGCAATAAACCATAAGACACCTTGTGAATTGCCTAAATATTTTTTTAAATAAATTTAATTGCTTCCGTATGGGGCTTTAGTAAAATTTGCTCTAACACAAAAAAAAATATTTAATTTTTTTTAAGCATGGTAAATGTTTTTGATTTTTTTTTTATGTTACTAAAATACATTGAATTACTTTTTAGATATTTTGCATACGGTTTAGTGTAAAAAATTAAAATGTGGATCCTTAATTCCTTTTGTCTACTCTCTTTGTCTTTACTATGTATTTATAGCTTACTGTTTCTCTATTCTTTTAACTAATATTTCTATTTTGAACTATAAAATATACTTTTTATTTACTTAATTTTGAATAATGCTGGTTTAATTTCATTACGATACTTGAATATATCCATAGTTATGCATGCATTATTATACCCAGCTGTACTTGTACACAGGGTATTATAACTTTGTTAGGATAACGGTTGGTTGTACAGGTATAAAGGAATCGAGATAGATATAGACTTCCATATATCAATATGATCAGGATCGAAAAAAAATTTGATTGAGCCATGTCTGTCCGTCCGTCCGTCCGTCCGTCCGTCCGTCCGTCCGTCCGTCTGTCCGTTAACACGATAACTTGAGCAAATAATGAGATATCTTCACCAAATTTGGCATGCGTACTTATTTGGGTTCAGAATAGATTGCTATTGAAAATGGGTAAAATCGGACCATAACCACGCCCCTTTTTCGATATCGAAAATTTCGAAAAACGTATAAAATGGGTTGATTCAATATTAGAAGCAGCTACAATGATAAAATTTGCAATATGTATTGATTTAGATGTTCTAAGGCCGATTTTATAAAAATTTTTGAAAAGAGGGCGTGGTACCGCCCACGTATATTTGAAGAAATTTTAAAATTTTGACTCTTAATAACTTCAGAACAGTTTATGCTAGTATAACGAAATTTCGTAGAGGACATACTATTGTTGTGGTAAATTCAGCTATAGAAAATAAACGAAATCGCTTCGCGACCACGCCTACTTTTTCATAAAAGTTATATTGAAAGGAGGTGGAAATATTGAAAAGTCCATATCTAATTAACTGATTTCGCTATAATAATATAATTTGGTACATACATCAACTTTCATATTCTTTACATAATTTTTTCAAAATTTTGGAAAGTGGGCGTGGCACCGCTCACTTATGAGTCAAGCAATTTTTAAATTCGACTGCTAACAACTTCAGAACGGTGTGAGATAGATTTACGAAACTAGGTTATGTTTATGTAGAGTACTACCACAGAAAATAAGAAAAATCGGTGAACGATCACGCCCACTTTATGTGCACAGCTGGGTATGTAATGTTCGGTTTCACCCGAACTTAGACTTCCTTACTTGTATTTTAAATAAAATTTTTTTCTAAATTTAATTAATCTGTGTTTGTTTTTTCCAGCAAAACTACATTTATTTTGGCAAAAAAAAGGAGCTAATTTTGGTGAGTACCTCTGTTAAATATTGAGATATTGTCTTTAAATTTGTGATAGTTTTACCCTATACAAAAATTTTGTAGTACAACTATCACTAATGCTCGATATGATAAGGTACATACATGAGACCAACCAGATATTGTTGAATGTCTCGACATGTTTTTTTCCTTCTTTTTTTTAAGATCCATTATAATTTGTAGTCTTAATTAAACTTTGTTTCGATTTTCTATTTGCAGCTGGAACATGCACTACATACAACAGCCACTACACTGCATACAACAACAACATCAACATGATAATGCATTATTATTATTAGTATTATTATTACACACAAATATGAATAAGCGAATATAAGTATATGAGCAAAGAAAATTCATATTATGAGGAGTTAAAAGCGATTTTAGAAAGTTAGATGAATCATCTAATTTATTAATTACTGAGAGTTTCATATAAATCCATTTCTTAGTTTCCGAGATCCTTCAGTTCAAACAGTTAAACACAAAAACAAACAGACAATAATTTCAAAAATGGTTCAGATGAACTCTATGACATTTCCCAAGTCACCTCCAGTCGTTTTTTTTTTAACGAAATATTCAATGTGCACGCACGACTTTTCTAGAGTTTTATCTTCTATGTATCGACGTGCCATACGAAAACTAACAATTTTCAAATTCTCTAAGAAGACTAACACTTTTATTTTGTGTCTGACGAAAAATAACACTTTTGGCTAGCAAATTTTCTTCTTCTCCGTTACATTTATTTAGACACAAAATAAGTGTTAGTTTTCGTCAGACACAAAATTTTAAAAATTAATTTTTTTCAGACACAAAATTTAAGGTTAGTACAGACTAAAACTGGCCTAAGTGTGCCTCTGCGGCAGCCACTTGAACCTACCTACCTACAGATTTGTTTTACGCTTTAAAATAGGTTAGAAATGGATTTATCGCTTTAGAGAACACTAAAATTATTCATAAGGAATATTTGGACTTTAAGTATTATTTGATTTTTATTAACAATGTACTTATTTTAATACTCTTATTACAAAATTTGTTTTATAATTGTATATAGGTTAAAAATGGATTTTATAGAGTTTCTGCGTGACGAGGAGGAGCCGGAAACCTGCAAAGCAAATGGTAATTTTTTTATTCTTACTGTTTTTTATTCTAAGTGCCATTTTCTCAAGTAAACTTTATAATTATCTGCACGATAATCAAAATTTCATACAAACTGTTTGACATTTTGTATGCATTTTTTTCCGGGCAGATACATTTTAAAGCATACTTGAGAAATGGCCATAAATGTTTTGTCCCTGTCTTTCTGTTTGACTTATATTCATTTAATTACAGCGCGCCGACGCTTCGCAGTGTCCCAGCCGTTTAGCGAACGTCATCCAAACCTGGGCAAACGTAGTGCGACTCAGGCATTTGGCAAAATCAATTCGACGCAGGAATATTATAAACGCAGTGCGACGCAGCCTTTTTACGATCCGGTTGAAACAGAGACATTTGGCGAAATAAGTGCGACCCAGCCATTTCACGCGCCTAATCCACCCCAACTATTTGGCAAACGTACCGCCACCCAAGCATTTGGTGAGAGCAGTGCGATCCAGCCATTGCTCAAAAGAGGTGCAGCCCAGCCATCAAATGAGCGTCGTCAAATAAGCGAAAGTATCGCGACCGCGAACGCAGAGCCAATCGAAGCCAGGGGTGTCGAGCGTCTTGAGAGGCTGCTTGAAAAAATCGACAGAAGGCCGGACGATCTTTGTAACCGGATGTCCGCTGTGGAGAAAACTTTAGCCGAAAAGGTTCGTATGAGTCCGAAGTCAACTTTCATTAAAATTTTGTTAATGAAACTTTTTAAATTTCAGATGCCCGAGCGCAGTGAGGTGCTGGCCCAAAGCGTTTTGCTGAGAGAGTGTAAAGTGCTCTCCACAAAAACTCAGCGTAGCGTGAGCCGGATAACTGGCGAAGTGTCAAGCGAGGAGCTTACTTTGCTTGAAAGTTTGCTTCCAATAAAAACGGAAGAAACGTTACTGAAGGTGGAGGAGCACCTTCAAAACAAGGCCTATATTGATGCTATGGTAAGTTATTAATATCATTAATTCAACACCTATTATATATATATATGAAACTATTACAGTCGGGCATCATATTCAGACTTAAAGCCTCGAAAGGGTCAGTGGAGGAGGTACTCCACCACTTGTTTGACGACAAGTTGGTGTGGGAGTACAACTATAATGGGGTATGCTCAAAGAAGCCGTTCAAGAGCCTTAAGCTAGTAGGCATGGTTTTAGGTAAATATTGAAACTTTTTAAGCGGTTAGCAACACAATTTTTTATTAATAATTTTTTATTATTATTGCTTGACAGCTGCATTTGCAACTATGCATCATGAAAAGGTGTTAGCAACCAAGAACTTCATTGCTTTAAGCCGCAATAGGTATAAGCACGTTAGGGGTAGACTTAACAATTAAGTGTTTATAGTTTTAGGCATATTATTTTTTAGATTTTTATTTGTTCATTCATTTATTCGTTCATTTATTCAATAATTAGCACAATAACATCCGCTTCATGTTACTAAAATATATTTAAGTACTATGTAGATATTTGTAGTAGTTATAAGAATTAGATTTAACTTAACTTCTTGTACTTTTTACTAATATTGCTTCTTACCTGTATTCTAATTTTATTTAATGTTTTTAACTCCAATTGCTTAAATACTAAAATATATTTATTATTTGAGCCGATGGCCAGTGCTCATTCAGTTAGGGCTGATATTCATACCAGTAGCTAACCATTAATAATAATAACAACATTTATTATTTACTCAATTCGGTAATGCCTTTGATTTTTTATAAAATAGCAAATGCATGAATTCTATTTTAAATTAACTTCTTATAAATCTTTCAGCACTACAAAACACCTGCTAATTCTAAAAATCTTCTCACAGCGAATTTTTTCAAAAATTATATGAAAATGAGAAAATCCGCAAAATGAACAATTATTTAAAATTGCCCTGCTAAAGAAATTGCTAATTATGGTTATTATTTTTTTATTATAATAAGGTTTGATTCCACCGCCATAGACAACAAGATAATACAACAAAGATGACATCTTGGATTTCCAAAATTTGTCGAACTTTTACGGGATGTTTTAAATCACTTTTTACTGTGCCACAATTTTTTTTAAGCATACGCTTTTCAAATTAAACTTGAAATAAATTGTGCCGAAATTATAAATATAAATTTTTTTTTTGTTAAGATTTACTACTTAATTACCGAGAACACAGATTCGATTGGCTAGTCTGCGTCGAGTATACAACTCGATCACGTTTGTATTATTTAAATTTCAGTTAGACAATTCACAAGATCTCCTATTCGCGTATTTGCTATTAGTTTAATTTAAATTTTTTTTTTTTTTTCATAGTGCTCACAAGAGCTGTGTTATCAAAATAGTGCAATAAACCATAAGACACCTTGTGAATTGCCTAAATATTTTTTTAAATAAATTTAATTGCTTCCGTATGGGGCTTTAGTAAAATTTTCATAAAAAAATGCTCTAACACAAAAAAAAATATTTAATTTTTTTTAAGCATGGTAAATGTTTTTGATTTTTTTTTCATGTTACTAAAATACATTGAATTACTTTTTAGATATTTTGCATACCGTTTAGTGTAAAAAATTAAAATGTGGATCCTTAATTCCTTTTGTCTACTCTCTTTGTCTTTACTATGTATTTATAGCTTACTGTTTCTCTATTCTTTTAACTAATATTTCTATTTTGAACTATAAAATATACTTTTTATTTACTTAATTTTGAATAATGCTGGTTTAATTTCATTACGATACTTGAATATATCCATAGTTATGCATGCATTATATTTTAAATAAAATTTTTTTCTAAATTTAATTAATCTGTGTTTGTTTTTTCCAGCAAAACTACATTTATTTTGGCAAAAAAAAGGAGCTAATTTTGGTGAGTACCTCTGTTAAATATTGAGATATTGTCTTTAAATTTGTGATAGTTTTACCCTATACAAAAATTTTGTAGTACAACTATCACTAATGCTCGATATGATAAGGTACATACATGAGACCAACCAGATATTGTTGAATGTCTCGACATGTTTTTTTCCTTCTTTTTTTTAAGATCCATTATAATTTGTAGTCTTAATTAAACTTTGTTTCGATTTTCTATTTGCAGCTGGAACATGCTCTACATACAACAGCCACTACACTGCATACAACAACAACATCAACATGATAATGCATTATTATTATTAGTATTATTATTACACACAAATATGAATAAGCGAATATAAGTATATGAGCAAAGAAAATTCATATTATGAGGAGTTAAAAGCGATTTTAGAAAGTTAGATGAATCATCTAATTTATTAATTACTGAAAGTTTCATATAAATCCATTTCTTAGTTTCCGAGATCCTTCAGTTCAAACAGTTAAACACAAAAACAAACAGACAATAATTTCAAAAATGGTTCAGATGAACTCTATGACATTTCCCAAGTCACCTCCAGTCGTTTTTTTTTTAACGAAATATTCAATGTGCACGCACGACTTTTCTAGAGTTTTATCTTCTATGTATCGACGTGCCATACGAAAACTAACAATTTTCAAATTCTCTAAGAAGACTAACACTTTTATTTTGTGTCTGACGAAAAATAACACTTTTGGCTAGCAAATTTTCTTCTTCTCCGTTACATTTATTTAGACACAAAATAAGTGTTAGTTTTCGTCAGACACAAAATTTTAAAAATTAATTTTTTTCAGACACAAAATTTAAGGTTAGTACAGACTAAAACTGGCCTAAGTGTGCCTCTGCGGCAGCCACTTGAACCTACCTACCTACAGATTTGTTTTACGCTTTAAAATAGGTTAGAAATGGATTTATCGCTTTAGAGAACACTAAAATTATTCATAAGGAATATTTGGACTTTAAGTATTATTTGATTTCTATTAACAATGTACTTATTTTAATACTCTTATTACAAAATTTGTTTTATAATTGTATATAGGTTAAAAATGGATTTTATAGAGTTTCTGCGTGACGAGGAGGAGCCGGAAACCTGCAAAGCAAATGGTAATTTTTTTATTCTTACTGTTTTTTATTCTAAGTGCCATTTTCTCAAGTAAACTTTATAATTATCTGCACGATAATCAAAATTTCATACAAACTGTTTGACATTTTGTATGCATTTTTTTCTTATATTCATTTAATTACAGCGCGCCGACGCTTCGCAGTGTCCCAGCCGTTTAGCGAACGTCATCCAAACCTGGGCAAACGTAGTGCGACTCAGGCATTTGGCAAAATCAATTCGACGCAGGAATATTATAAACGCAGTGCGACGCAGCCTTTTTACGATCCGGTTGAAACAGAGACATTTGGCGAAATAAGTGCGACCCAGCCATTTCACGCGCCTAATCCACCCCAACTATTTGGCAAACGTACCGCCACCCAAGCATTTGGTGAGAGCAGTGCGATCCAGCCATTGCTCAAAAGAGGTGCAGCCCAGCCATCAAATGAGCGTCGTCAAATAAGCGAAAGTATCGCGACCGCGAACGCAGAGCCAATCGAAGCCAGGGGTGTCGAGCGTCTTGAGAGGCTGCTTGAAAAAATCGACAGAAGGCTGGACGATCTTTGTAACCGGATGTCCGCTGTGGAGAAAACATTAGCCGAAAAGGTTCGTATGAGTCCGAAGTCAACTTTCATTAAAATTTTGTTAATGAAACTTTTTAAATTTCAGATGCCCGAGCGCAGTGAGGTGCTGGCCCAAAGCGTTTTGCTGAGAGAGTGTAAAGTGCTCTCCACAAAAACTCAGCGTAGCGTGAGCCGGATAACTGGCGAAGTGTCAAGCGAGGAGCTTACTTTGCTTGAAAGTTTGCTTCCAATAAAAACGGAAGAAACGTTACTGAAGGTGGAGGAGCACCTTCAAAACAAGGCCTATATTGATGCTATGGTAAGTCATTAATATAATTAATTCAACACCTATTATATATATATATGAAACTATTACAGTCGGGCATCATATTCAAACTTAAAGCCTCGAAAGGGTCAGTGGAGGAGGTACTCCACCACTTGTTTGACGACAAGTTGGTGTGGGAGTACAACTATAATGGGGTATGCTCAAAGAAGCCGTTCAAGAGCCTTAAGCTAGTAGGCATGGTTTTAGGTAAATATTGAAACTTTTTAAGCGGTTAGCAACAAAATTTTTTATTAATAATTTTTTTATTATTATTGCTTGACAGCTGCATTTGCAACTATGCATCATGAAAAGGTGTTAGCAACCAAGAACTTCATTGCTTTAAGCCGCAATAGGTATAAGCACGTTAGGCGTAGACTTAACAATTAAGTGTTTATAGTTTTAGGCATATTATTTTTTAGATTTTTATTTGTTCATTCATTTATTCGTTCATTTATTCAATAATTAGCACAATAACATCCGCTTCATGTTACTAAAATATATTTAAGTACTATGTAGATATTTGTAGTAGTTATAAGAATTAGATTTAACTTAACTTCTTGTACTTTTTACTAATATTGCTTCTTACCTGTATTCTAATTTTATTTAATGTTTTTAACTCCAATTGCTTAAATACTAAAATATATTTATTATTTGAGCCGATGGCCAGTGCTCATTCAGTTAGGGCTGATATTCATACCAGTAGCTAACCATTAATAATAATAACAACATTTATTATTTACTCAATTCGGTAATGCCTTTGATTTCAGTTTGGCTAAATATATAACTTTTTTATAAAATAGCAAATGCATGAATTCTATTTTAAATTAACTTCTTATAAATCTTTCAGCACTACAAAACACCTGCTAATTCTAAAAATCTTCTCACAGCGAATTTTTTCAAAAATTATATGAAAATGAGAAAATCCGCAAAATGAACAATTATTTAAAATTGCCCTGCTAAAGAAATTGCTAATTATGGTTATTATTTTTTTATTATAATAAGGTTTGATTCCACCGCCATAGACAACAAGATAATACAACAAAGATGACATCTTGGATTTCCAAAATTTGTCGAACTTTTACGGGATGTTTTAAATCACTTTTTACTGTGCCACAATTTTTTTTAAGCATACGCTTTTCAAATTAAACTTGAAATAAATTGTGCCGAAATTATAAATATAAATTTTTTTTTTGTTAAGCTTTACTACTTAATTACCGAGAACACAGATTCGATCGGCTAGTCTGCGTCGAGTATACAACTCGATCACGTTTGTATTATTTAAATTTCAGTTACACAATTCACAAGATCTCCTATTCGCGTATTTGCTATTAGTTTAATTTGAATTTTTTTTTTTTTTTTTCATAGTGCTCACAAGAGCTGTGTTATCAAAATAGTGCAATAAACCATAAGACACCTTGTGAATTGCCTAAATATTTTTTTAAATAAATTTAATTGCTTCCGTATGGGGCTTTAGTAAAATTTTCATAAAAAAATGCTCTAACACAAAAAAAAAATATTTAATTTTTTTTAAGCATGGTAAATGTTTTTGATTTTTTTTTCATGTTACTAAAATACATTGAATTACTTTTTAGATATTTTGCATACGGTTTAGTGTAAAAAATTAAAATGTGGATCCTTAATTCCTTTTGTCTACTCTCTTTGTCTTTACTATGTATTTATAGCTTACTGTTTCTCTATTCTTTTAACTAATATTTCTATTTTGAACTATAAAATATACTTTTTATTTACTTAATTTTGAATAATGCTGGTTTAATTTCATTACGATACTTGAATATATCCATAGTTATGCATGCATTATATTTTAAATAAAATTTTTTTCTAAATTTAATTAATCTGTGTTTGTTTTTTCCAGCAAAACTACATTTATTTTGGCAAAAAAAAGGAGCTAATTTTGGTGAGTACCTCTGTTAAATATTGAGATATTGTCTTTAAATTTGTGATAGTTTTACCCTATACAAAAATTTTGTAGTACAACTATCACTAATGCTCGATATGATAAGGTACATACATGAGACCAACCAGATATTGTTGAATGTCTCGACATGTTTTTTTCCTTCTTTTTTTTAAGATCCATTATAATTTGTAGTCTTAATTAAACTTTGTTTCGATTTTCTATTTGCAGCTGGAACATGCTCTACATACAACAGCCACTACACTGCATACAACAACAACATCAACATGATAATGCATTATTATTATTAGTATTATTATTACACACAAATATGAATAAGCGAATATAAGTATATGAGCAAAGAAAATTCATATTATGAGGAGTTAAAAGCGATTTTAGAAAGTTAGATGAATCATCTAATTTATTAATTACTGAAAGTTTCATATAAATCCATTTCTTAGTTTCCGAGATCCTTCAGTTCAAACAGTTAAACACAAAAACAAACAGACAATAATTTCAAAAATGGTTCAGATGAACTCTATGACATTTCCCAAGTCACCTCCAGTCGTTTTTTTTTTAACGAAATATTCAATGTGCACGCACGACTTTTCTAGAGTTTTATCTTCTATGTATCGACGTGCCATACGAAAACTAACAATTTTCAAATTCTCTAAGAAGACTAACACTTTTATTTTGTGTCTGACGAAAAATAACACTTTTGGCTAGCAAATTTTCTTCTTCTCCGTTACATTTATTTAGACACAAAATAAGTGTTAGTTTTCGTCAGACACAAAATTTTAAAAATTAATTTTTTTCAGACACAAAATTTAAGGTTAGTACAGACTAAAACTGGCCTAAGTGTGCCTCTGCGGCAGCCACTTGAACCTACCTACCTACAGATTTGTTTTACGCTTTAAAATAGGTTAGAAATGGATTTATCGCTTTAGAGAACACTAAAATTATTCATAAGGAATATTTGGACTTTAAGTATTATTTGATTTCTATTAACAATGTACTTATTTTAATACTCTTATTACAAAATTTGTTTTATAATTGTATATAGGTTAAAAATGGATTTTATAGAGTTTCTGCGTGACGAGGAGGAGCCGGAAACCTGCAAAGCAAATGGTAATTTTTTTATTCTTACTGTTTTTTATTCTAAGTGCCATTTTCTCAAGTAAACTTTATAATTATCTGCACGATAATCAAAATTTCATACAAACTGTTTGACATTTTGTATGCATTTTTTTCTTATATTCATTTAATTACAGCGCGCCGACGCTTCGCAGTGTCCCAGCCGTTTAGCGAACGTCATCCAAACCTGGGCAAACGTAGTGCGACTCAGGCATTTGGCAAAATCAATTCGACGCAGGAATATTATAAACGCAGTGCGACGCAGCCTTTTTACGATCCGGTTGAAACAGAGACATTTGGCGAAATAAGTGCGACCCAGCCATTTCACGCGCCTAATCCACCCCAACTATTTGGCAAACGTACCGCCACCCAAGCATTTGGTGAGAGCAGTGCGATCCAGCCATTGCTCAAAAGAGGTGCAGCCCAGCCATCAAATGAGCGTCGTCAAATAAGCGAAAGTATCGCGACCGCGAACGCAGAGCCAATCGAAGCCAGGGGTGTCGAGCGTCTTGAGAGGCTGCTTGAAAAAATCGACAGAAGGCTGGACGATCTTTGTAACCGGATGTCCGCTGTGGAGAAAACATTAGCCGAAAAGGTTCGTATGAGTCCGAAGTCAACTTTCATTAAAATTTTGTTAATGAAACTTTTTAAATTTCAGATGCCCGAGCGCAGTGAGGTGCTGGCCCAAAGCGTTTTGCTGAGAGAGTGTAAAGTGCTCTCCACAAAAACTCAGCGTAGCGTGAGCCGGATAACTGGCGAAGTGTCAAGCGAGGAGCTTACTTTGCTTGAAAGTTTGCTTCCAATAAAAACGGAAGAAACGTTACTGAAGGTGGAGGAGCACCTTCAAAACAAGGCCTATATTGATGCTATGGTAAGTCATTAATATAATTAATTCAACACCTATTATATATATATATGAAACTATTACAGTCGGGCATCATATTCAAACTTAAAGCCTCGAAAGGGTCAGTGGAGGAGGTACTCCACCACTTGTTTGACGACAAGTTGGTGTGGGAGTACAACTATAATGGGGTATGCTCAAAGAAGCCGTTCAAGAGCCTTAAGCTAGTAGGCATGGTTTTAGGTAAATATTGAAACTTTTTAAGCGGTTAGCAACAAAATTTTTTATTAATAATTTTTTTATTATTATTGCTTGACAGCTGCATTTGCAACTATGCATCATGAAAAGGTGTTAGCAACCAAGATATTCATTGCTTTAAGCCGCAATAGGTATAAGCACGTTAGGCGTAGACTTAACAATTAAGTGTTTATAGTTTTAGGCATATTATTTATTAGATTTTTATTTGTTCATTCATTTATTCGTTCATTTATTCAATAATTAGCACAATAACATCCGCTTCATGTTACTAAAATATATTTAAGTACTATGTAGATATTTGTAGTAGTTATAAGCATTAGATTTAACTTAACTTCTTGTACTTTTTACTAATATTGATTCTTACCTGTATTCTAATTTTATTTAATGTTTTTAACTCCAATTGTTTAAATACTAAAATATATTTATTATTTGAGCCGATGGCCAGTGCTCATTCAGTTAGGGCTGATATTCATACCAGTAGCTAACCATTAATAATAATAACAACATTTATTATTTACTCAATTCGGTAATGCCTTTGATTTCAGTTTGGCTAAATATATAACTTTTTTATAAAATAGCAAATGCATGAATTCTATTTTAAATTAACTTCTTATAAATCTTTCAGCACTACAAAACACCTGCTAATTCTAAAAATCTTCTCACAGCGAATTTTTTCAAAAATTATATGAAAATGAGAAAATCCGCAAAATGAACAATTATTTAAAATTGCCCTGCTAAAGAAATTGCTAATTATGGTTATTATTTTTTTATTATAATAAGGTTTGATTCCACCGCCATAGACAACAAGATAATACAACAAAGATGACATCTTGGATTTCCAAAATTTGTCGAACTTTTACGGGATGTTTTAAATCACTTTTTACTGTGCCACGGATTTCTAATTATTCCATTTTCATTTTTAGGATTCAGGATTTAACCGAACAGTTGTGTGAAATGTGGATGAAGTTACCGGAAGTAAGGACACTAAAGAATGTTTGTGGTCACCAGATGGTAAGTTATATGATATTTTAATGATCAATGTTATTTTATTTATCCTCTTCTATCTCTTCACTAGCTGCTTTTCATATAGACAACATGAGCCTATACACATGACCGATGCATTCAACGCTCATATCGTGGTCATCCACATTTGAGGGGGAGGAACCGGCGATAACAAATATTTTTTTGTTAGTTTTATAAATGCAATTATGTGTTAAAAAATTTCATGAAATTTTCTTAGTTGTAAGGAAGTTGAATTTGTTTCACATATAGCATGTCGATTTGTATTTGGTTAAAATCATTTTGATAATTTGATGTAAATTTTTTATTTTTAGATGTACATATAAATTGTGTTAAAAAATTTCATGAAATTTTCTAAGTTGTAAGAAAGTTGAATTTATTTCACATATAGCATGTCGATTTGTATTGCTATTTTACATCAAAGTAAAGGTTATCTAATTACCTTTCCCTTGATGTAGCTATGGTTAAATTCAATTTGATAATTTGATGTAAATTTTTGAATTTTAGAAATACATATAAATTGTGTTAAAAAATTTCATGAAAGTTGTAAGAAAGTATAATTTTTTTCATATATGGTATCTCGAATTGGATTGCTATTTTACATTAAAAGTAACGTTATTTAATTACCTTTCCTTTGGTGTAAATAGGATTAAAATCGAGAAACATTTTGATGTAAATTTTTGAATTTTAGAAATACATATAAATTGTGTTAAAAAATTTCATGAAATTTTCTAAGTTGTAAGAAAGTATAATTTTTTTCATATATGGTATCTCGAATTGGATTGCTATTTTACATTAAAAGTAACGTTATTTAATTACCTTTCCTTTGGTGTAAATAGGATTAAAATCGAGAAACATTTTGATGTAAATTTTTGAATTTTAGAAATACATATAAATTGTGTTAAAAAATTTCATGAAATTTTCTAAGTTGTAAGAAAGTATAATTTTTTTCATATATGGTATCTCGAATTGGATTGCTATTTTACATTAAAAGTAACGTTATTTAATTACCTTTCCTTTGGTGTAAATAGGATTAAAATCGAGAAACATTTTGATGTAAATTTTTGAATTTTAGAAATACATATAAATTGTGTTAAAAAATTTCATGAAATTTTCTAAGTTGTAAGAAAGTATAATTTTTTTCATATATGGTATCTCGAATTGGATTGCTATTTTACATTAAAAGTAACGTTATTTAATTACCTTTCCTTTGGTGTAAATAGGATTAAAATCGAGAAACATTTTGATGTAAATTTTTGAATTTTAGAAATACATATAAATTGTGTTAAAAAATTTCATGAAATTTTCTAAGTTGTAAGAAAGTATAATTTTTTTCATATATGGTATCTCGAATTGGATTGCTATTTTACATTAAAAGTAACGTTATTTAATTACTTTTCCTTTGGGGTAAATAGGATTAAAATCGAGAAACATTTTGATGTAAATTTTTGAATTTTAGAAATACATATAAATTGTGTTAAAAAATTTCATGAAATTTTCTAAGTTGTAAGAAAGTATAATTTTTTTCATATATGGTATCTCGAATTGGATTGCTATTTTACATTAAAAGTAACGTTATTTAATTACCTTTCCTTTGGTGTAAATAGGATTAAAATCGAGAAACATTTTGATGTAAATTTTTGAATTTTAGAAATACATATAAATTGTGTTAAAAAATTTCATGAAATTTTCTAAGTTGTAAGAAAGTATAATTTTTTTCATATATGGTATCTCGAATTGGATTGCTATTTTACATTAAAAGTAACGTTATTTAATTACCTTTCCTTTGGTGTAAATAGGATTAAAATCGAGAAACATTTTGATGTAAATTTTTGAATTTTAGAAATACATATAAATTGTGTTAAAAAATTTCATGAAATTTTCTAAGTTGTAAGAAAGTATAATTTTTTTCATATATGGTATCTCGAATTGGATTGCTATTTTACATCAAAACTAACGTTATTTAATTACCTTTCCTTTGGTGTAAATAGGATTAAAATCGAGAAACATTTTGATGTAAATTTTTCAATTTTAGAAATACATATAAATTGTGTTAAAAAATTTCATGAAATTTTCTAAGTTGTAAGAAAGTATAATTTTTTTCATATATGGTATCTCGAATTGGATTGCTATTTTACATCAAAACTAACGTTATTTAATTACCTTTCCTTTGGTGTAAATAGGATTAAAATCGAGAAACATTTTGATGTAAATTTTTCAATTTTAGAAGTACATACAAATTGTACCAAAAAACTACATGTAACCAGTTTTAAGTTGTAAAGTTGAATTTTTTCGCGTATTGTGCGTGGATTTCTTTAGTTATTTTAAGCTACATTTACACTGCACCAAATGCGTCGCTTTTGGCGAAGTTATTTCGAGAATATTTGTCCGCAGAATGAATTTGTTTGCCAAATTAGACGACTTTGATTTAATTTGACCTAATTTGGCGATTAAATTCAATATGCGGATGAACGGTCTTGAAGAAACTTGGCCAAAGTGACGCATTTGGTGCAGTGTAAATGTAGCTTTACATCAAAAGAAATAACATTTAATTTGATGTAACTATAACTAAAGTCGGGAAACAATTTGATGTAAATTTTAGAAATACATGTATGTGCTTATGACAATACGTTTTTTTCCATGTATTTTTCTTGCACTTAACAAGAAAAAACAGAAAAATGCATAGTGCCATTATGTTTTTCTAAATTATGTCTTATTTTTCATTAAAACAAGATTAAAAAAAAACCAAACGTGTTTCATTTATTTTGGGCATTTTGGAGTAAGTTTTGGGTATTTTTTGGGCATTTTGGAGAAAAATTGGGGTATTTTTTGGGCATTTTAAATTTCAGATCTGGCAACACTGTTCAAATGCAAAGGGAAATTTTTTAGTTAGAGGAGTGCAGCTATATTATTTTCTTATGGCGTTTCTAAATGAGTGCGAGTGAGCAGCGATATCACACGTACACGAAATAATCGATAAAAAGTGGGTCCAATCTGCACGCGGCCCATACAAAACTATCCATTCATCTATCCTCGATTTAGGATAGCGCGACTTAGGAATTATCCAGGATTTTCCTTGGGTTTGGTTAGCAGGGTACTTTCAACATGGTCGATATATCGCTATCGAAAAAAACCCATCGATAGTGCCTCACCAAAAATCGATAGTATCGATAGTGCCATCGATTGTTTTCTAGCTCTACGCGGAATGGCATTTAGCCGCGTGCTTGGAGCTGCCATTACCAGTACAAGTGTGGAATCTTCTGCATAGACGTCAAATTTTCAAAGTGAGTTTAACACCTGATGATCAGAGTTGCTTTTTTGGAAAATAGTATCATTTAGCGCCGAGTTGCATTCGATTGAGTAAAAAAATTAGTAGTAAATAAAGGGGTAATAGTTATCTAAATATATGAAATAAGGTGAAAAGTAATAGTTCAAAACTTCTTAAGTATGGTTTTCATTAGGTCAACTTTTGATAATTTCTATCGACTTTATCGAAATAAAGGGTCAAAACTTTGTTAACCTCGCCTGACATTTGCTACCCTTTGCGTCCAACTACAGAGGTATGCTGCAATGAACGCTTTGACGCTTCTCTTTTATACATTTGTTTTCGTTATTTATTTGTTTGCATTCAGAGTGTTTTGGTTCATTTATTAATTTAATAGAGAAAACATGAATTAATTATTATTTCTTTCAACTTTTTATTCTCTAATCAAAGCAAAGTCATCAACATCTGATTGTCAAAGCAAGCAAAATTTGAGGGTTTGCCAAATTTTAAACTTGCTTCAAATTTGAGGTCTTCTATTTGCCATGCTTCGTTTAAATACGTATACCGAACTGTGAAAGTAAAAGTTCGAGGTAAAGTCAAAATAGAGCTTTATGTAACTGACCCTTTAGAGATTTATAAAGCTTATTTTACATTTTGAACTTGTAGCACTATTTTCAGAATTTGTTTGCTACTTCTTAGAATTTGTAAAGATTTAAAAACTTACTGCAACAGGCAACAAAAAAATGAAAACTGGTAACCATTGTGTATCAATACCAAGTGTGAACTCTTCTTTTGACAACCCACATTAAAATGTCGGTTTGTTTACATCCTGCACATATTAAAATGTCGCCAGCACAGAATAACAGAAAAGCAAATGGCGTTGTTTAACATCCTGCACACATCAACATGGCGGTCTCCTATCTTTTACCTAATGGTAGAAAGAGATGGGAAGATGGAAAGAAGTGAGACAAAAAAGGAAATTAAAAACAGGTGACTAAACTCACTTTGAAGTTTTCACGACTATGTCTATGATATCACACTTGTTATTAACCACAATCTCAAACAGGTGTTAAACTCATTTTGGAATTTTGACGTCTATGCAGAAGAGTTTACACTTGGTATTGATACACAATGCTGGTAACAACATTTCACGACAGGCCAATTGCATTGTGTTGGCGAAATTCCACGGCTTTGATGTTGTCACCTGGATTAATAAATTAAAAACAAGCTATCTAAAAAAAATTGTGTTCTCATTTTCCGGTTTCTTATTTCGAACATTAAAACTTTTCCTGTAAAATAAATAAAATTTAATCGTTTTAAGTTTTGAAAATTTTTGCAAAATATAATAAAAGTGTAAGCTGAAAGATTCGCTTAAAAATTTCCTTACAAATTGGAATGAAAAAGTTGTGCAACACAACAACACTTTTTTGCAAACAAGAACCCTGTCTCATTGTTTTACGGTCCTGCACAAAACCCTGGTTTGCAAAAACCACAATAGCAACCCAGATTTTTGACATGGATGTGTGTTTTGATTGACGTTGAAGTGTGTTTTGACATTTCTGTCAAAGCTATTTTTCACACTTTATATTATATACAATGACCGATACTTAGCATAGACTTGACTTGACTTGAGAACTGTCACTTAGCATTTAGAAAAATAACAAGAGAGCACACTAAATAAGCGTACAATTTTCGGCCAAAATCGCCTAGGCGGTTAAAGGCTATTTTAAGTAAGTAAATAAGTACATTTTCCCCCTCTCGAATTGCTTTTTAAAAGTAATTATGAGATTTTTTACATATAACTCTATTAAAAGTACCAACACGCATTTTCGAGCCATTATATTGCCTATAGGTTTCGATGTTTTGAGCTTATCTATAATCATTTCATACTCAATGCCCAAACAAATTTATAAAAATTTTGGAAGGAAAAAATTTATTTTTTTGTTTGTTCTCATTTTAATTTAATTTATTTGACAGCTAGTTTGGCGGCTGCCACATGCTTAATATCATCATCATTTATTGGCGCTTAACCGCCTAAGCGATTTTGGCGGTTGCATATCAAAGCACGCCAGTCATTCCCTTTTAGCGATAACTGACGCCAATTGGAAACCCCAAGGGTGTTCAAGTCATCCTCCACCTGTTGTTTCCATCTCAGTCGAGGCCTCCCCCTTCCTCTGCTGCCGAATTCAGGCGACGATAGGAAAACCTTCTGTGCTGGAGCTTCTTTGTCCATTCGCATAACATGGCCCAGCCAGCGGAGTCTTTGGGCTTTAATTCGCTGGACTATGGTCAGATCTGCGTAGAGCTCGTACAGCTCATCGTTAAATTTCCTTCGATACTCGCCGTTGGCATCACGGGAAGGACCATAAATCTTCCGGAGAACTTTTCTCTCAATACTCCAAGGGCCATCTCATCTTCTCTTGACATTGTCCATGAATTTGAGCCATACATCAGGTCAGGTATGATGAGAGACTTATAGAGGGTGATCTTTGTTCTTCGAGAGAGGACTTTACTTCTCAATTGCTTACTCAGTCCAAAGTAGCACTTGTTAGCAAGAGTGATTCTCCGCTGGATTTCTAGACTGATATTATTTTCGGTGTTGATACTGGTTCCCAAATAGACGAAGTCCCTCACAGTTTCAAATTTGTAACTATCAACAGTGACATGGCTGCCAAGGCGCCAGGTGCGCCGATTCTTTCTTTGATGACAGCAAGACCCACTTTTTTCGCTTTCTTATCCAGTCCAGAGAAGGCAGCGCTTACGGCGCGGTTGTTAAGGCCAATGATATCAATATCATCGGCATACGCCAGCAATTGCACGCTCTTGTAAAAGATTGTTCCATTGCGGTTTAGCTCTGCTGCTCGAATTATCTTCTCCAGCATCAGATTGAAGAAATCGCACGAAAGGGAGTCGTCCTGTCTGAAGCCTCGTTTGGATTCTGACGGAGCTGTTGGTATTGCTCAACGTCATTTGGCAAAGCCGTATAAGCTTTGCAGGGAAGTCAGGCAACTCCTTTTTGCGCTGTCAAAAGCGGCTTTGAAATCGACAAAGAGATGCTGTGTGTCGATTCTTTTATCATGGGTCTTCTCCAGGATTTGACGTATCGTGAAAATCTGGTCGATGGTAGACTGACCAGGTCTAAAGCCACACTGATAAGGTCCAATCAGTTGGCTACGATGGGCGTCAGCCTTTCACACAACACGCTAGAAAGAACCTTATATGCGATATTAAGAAGACTGATTCCGCGGTAGTTGGTGCGGTTAGGGGGATCGCCTTTCTTGTGGATTGGGCAAAGCACACTTAAATTCCAATCTGGAGGCATGCACTCGTCTGACCATATTCTGCATAAGAGCTGATGCATGCTTTATACCAGCTCTTCGCCTCCGTGTTTGAACAGCTCGGCGGGTAGTCCGTCTTCTCCAGGCGCTTTGTTGTTTTTGAGCCGGGATATAGCTATCCTCACTTCATCATAGTCAGGTGGTGGGACGACTTTTTCATCGTCAGGGATTGGGGTATCGGGCTCGACGTCTCCCTCGCAATTTAGCAGTGAGGAGAAGTGCTCCCTCCATAATTTAAGTACAGGTCGCCATTATTGTCCTTACAGGAGCTTGCCCCGGTCTTAAAACCTTCCGTCATCCGCCGGATCTTTACATAGAATTTTCGGGCATCATTCCTATCAGCCAGCATCTCAAGCTCCTCACACTCACGCCTTTCGGCCTCACTTTTCTTTTTTCTGAAAAGGCGTCTCTCTTCCTTCTTTGCCTCACGATATTGTTGCCATACACTGCGGGTTGCGCCCGTTCGCAACGTCTCCTTGTAGGCAGCGTCCTTTTTTTTCGAGGCAGTTTTGCATTCCTCATCGTACCAGTTGTTCTTGCGGGCTCGCTGGAACCCTATAGTGGCCTCAGCGGCGGTACGCAATGAGTGAGAGATATGCTTCCATTGCTCGGTTACATCGTTAGGTCGAGGATTGCCCTCTGCTAGTAGGTGTGAGAGTCGAGTTGTGAAATTATCAGTTCTGTGTCATGCGCAGCTTCTCGACGTTGCACAGAGGCGTGTGCGTAACTTGGCTGCGACAAGATAATGGTCAGAGTCAATATTGGGACCACGCAGTGTACGCACGTCTAGAACAGTGGAGCTATGTCTGCCGTCAATCATGACATGATCAATCTGGTTCCTTGTTCTTTGATCAGGGGACAGCCATGTGGCTTGGTGTATTCGTTTATGCTGGAACCTAGTACTACTGATGTACTGATGACCATGTTGCGAGCAGAGGCGAAGTCAATCAACCTAGTGCCGTTGGGTGATGTTACATCGTGGAGACTAAATTTTCCAACTGTAGGACCAAAGACTCCTTCCTTGCCCACCTTGGCATTAAAGTCGCCGAGCACGATTTTGATATCATGTTGGGGGCAGCGATCATAAGCACATGCTTAATATACATCCAAAAATTCTTATCACTATGGAATATTTGGAGGATTTTATTCAAACTGTGTAAAGAACAGATGTGGCATCACGCAGTTTCTCAGGGCACTCAGAAAACTTATAATTTACGTAGAAAATAAAAAATCATCAGCCTTCTAAGTCAAGTCAAGTAGGGTAATCGATTACATGCAAACTTCATATAACAGAACGCTAAGTGGCAGTTCCCAAGTCAAGTCAAGTCTATGCTAAGTATCGCTAATAGCTTCTTGGGGTGCTCCGCCTTCAGTTGGGGGTTGCTTTCCTCTGATGCTCGATAAACGTTAGGCAAACACTTGTCAATACCTTCCAACAATTACCTTTGTAAAAATTAAAGGATCGGATTTACTTTTTATACCCAGCGTACTAGTACTAGTACAAGGGTATATTAATTTTGCTCACATAACGGTAGTATGTAACGGCAAAAGATAATCGAGATAGATATAGAGTTCCATATATGAAAGTTCTTAGGTTGAAAAGAGAAGTTCATTAAGGCATGTCCGTCCGTCTGTGTACATGATAATAAAAAAAAACTAATAGCGGCGATATACCAACAGGTTATCATAACCTCTAACGAGATTTTTTTCCGAGCTTCTCTTTCCAACTTGTGGAAAGGGGGGTAAAGAAGAATTTGGTAGGGTGGGCAGTCCTAACAGATTGTTCTTACCCATATACGTAGTAAAATTGTTTTGAATGAACGAATATATTATATTAGGGTGTTCCTCCCCTTTTTATTAATTCGTTCGTTCAGACCAATTTTTTTCTAAATTACTTAATATGAAAAAATGCTTACTCTTTAATTACGGCGGCCGCCGTGGTGTAGCGGTTAAGTGTTCGGCGTTCTACACCAAGTGGTGGCGGTTCGATGCCCGGCAAAAGTAACATAAAAAATTATTTAGAAAAAGAATTTTTCTAAAACGGGGTCGCAAACTCTCCGGGTGTATTTCTGCCATGAGAAGCTTCTCAGCAAAAAATTCATTTGCTTTGCAAGTGCCGTTCGGAGTCGGCAAAAAACTGTAGGTCCCGCCAACTTGTAGGAAAAACTCAAAAAGCAACACACCACAAGTTGGAAAGAGAAGCTCGGCTAAAAATCTCGTTAGAGGTTATGATAACCAGTAGGTATATCGCCGCCATTAGTGTTTTTTTTTTTAATAATAATAATAGTAATATTTACAATTATCATTTCTACATTTTCGTTTTAGTTTATGTTTCTTTTTAAGTACATTTTTGGTTTAGACAATTTTATAAGAAATGTGGTTCTTGTTTAATTTTTGGTTTTGTTAATGATAACATTTTTTTTGTATTTATATAGTAAATGCATTTTTTGTTTGACAAAGTTAATTAAAGTTTTGGTTTTGTGTGTTTTTTTGTATAGATATGTACAAGTTTTGTATGCCTTCTTGGCTGAATAATGAAAATGACGTTTTGTAATTGTATGCAATATATAATATTTCGGGTTTAAGGGTTTGGATTGAAGCGGATTTACTTTAGTAAAATAAAACACGAGTTGTTCCTTTTTCTATCAAACCGGAAGTGGCTTGGTTCTTCTATTTTCTGTTCTTTCTTTTCTTTATTCAGTGTTGCATTTATATTACAATTATATAGTATTGTCAGAGGTATGTTATAACCACAGGGTCGTTACATTAATTTTGATGGATAATAATTGTATTGATAGCTCGGCCGACCTGATTATATGATCGACCTCGATCATGACATCATTTTCTGATTCAAATTCACTCTGGGCAATTGGTTGCTACCACCTCTTGATTCGGTGAGCTTCTATCACTCCGTCATAGGGTAACTGTGATTTGACAATTATCAATGTCACGTATGACGTATCTATCATTTCCGAGTTCTTTTTATATCACATAGGGGCCCTTGTAAACTGGAATAAGCTTTTTGTTTGTCCCAGGATTAGTATCCACGTTTCTAATAACGACATATTCACCTACTTGGTACGTTTTGGGTGCGGTATTGTGTTGTAGAGAACGTTTGATGTCATAACTTTGCTTTGCCAATATCAAATTAGACGCGTCTTTACGTATTCCGTCTAAATTCCGATTCCTATCAGGGCATATTTTGTCTTGAAAATGTTCGGTGAATTCGTCAATTACCGTTCCTCTCTTTTCGACCCCGAAAACTAACCGACTTGGCATATCTCGACACGTACTATGAACTGAATTGTTTATAGCGTATTCAATTTCGGTTAGTTTCTTAGTCCAGTCATCAGGATTTAGATCATTCGTCAATTTCCCTAACATCGCCTTTATAAGCTTGTTAATTCTTGCTACCTGTCCATTAGCCTGTGGCGAAGTAACTGCAACTTTCACATGAGTTGTGTTTTCTGCCTGGAATCCATCGAAGGATAACTCTTGCAAATAAATGCTACTTTGGGCTGAGTAGGCAATTGAGAAGTAAAGTCCTCTCTCGACGAACAAAAACAACACTCTATAAGTCACTCATCTTACCCGTCCTGCTATATGGTGCAGAAGCATGAACACTGACAGCTTCTGACGAGGCGGCTTTGGGAGTATTCGAGAGAAAAATTCTTCGAAAGATTTATGGACCCCTAAAAGTTGGCGACGGCGAGTACCGAAGAAGATATAATGATGAGCTGTATGAGCTTTACGCAGGCGTCGACATAGTTCAGCGAATTAAAACCCAGCGGCTTCGCTGGCTAGGTCACGTGGTGCGAATGAACGAAGACGCTCGGGCCCAGAAGGTATTCTTATCGGCACCCGTCGGTGGAAGTAGAGGAAGAGGGAGGCCACCTCTCCGAACACGCGGTGTCTCCAATTGGCGCCAGTTGGCTCAACAAAGAGCCGACTGGCGAAACATGTTAGACGGCCAAAATGGCCTAACCGCCTAAGGCTATTTTAAGTAAGAAAGTAAAAATTCTGCAAATTGCAGTGGTGTAAAGCAAGTCCCTCTGTCGCTAATAATACGTCGCGGTCTACTATAGTAAACAAAATATTTCACTGGGGCAGCAATAACTTCGCGGGTGCTGGTGGAATTGGTTGGGTATAATTTAACAAATTTTGTAAAAGCGTCGACAACTACCAGAATATGTTTTCACTTTGATATTAGCGCTGGCAGTGATTCAAAATGGTCAATATGTATAGTGTCGAACGGTAGAGGCGTCTCAGGGATTGGGTATAAATTTCTTTCTCCTTTCTCACATAATACATTTTAAACAATTCCAAATCAATTTCTCCACCTTAGTTCTCATCTCTGCGAACCAATAATAGAGGCCAATTTTGTGCATCGTTTTTTCAACGGATAGATGACCTAACTTTACGCAGATCTGACCATAGTCCAAGCCCAAAGGCTCCGCTGGCTGGGTCATGTTATGCGAATGGACAAAGAAGCTCCAGCACAGAAGGTTTTCCTATCCGCACCTGAATTCGGCAGCAGAGGAACGGGGAGGCTTCGACTGAGATGGAAACAACAGGTGGAGGATGACTTGAACTCCCTTGGGGTTTCCAATTGGCGTCAGTTATCGCTAAAAAGGAATGACTGGCGTGCTTTGATAGGCAACGGCCAAAATCGCTTAGGCGGTTAAGCGCCAATAAATGATGATGATGATGAGATGACCTAACTTTTCATGTATTAGCTGTATTACATTGTATTCCATTTCCCGAGGTACGTACAATGCAGTTCTACCTTCTGTTAATAAATTAGATTTAAAAAATATAAATCATGATCAATAACAAATGACAATCCTTTAAAATTAAAAATTCTACTGTATTTGCATGATCACTGTTTTGTGAATTGAAATTAAATAACCTAAGAATTTCTTTTGATTTGATGTAATTTGAATGAAAATTTTTGAAAGAAAAGTTAGAATAAAAATTGTAACGATCAAGCAAAGATCGCATATTTAATTTTTAAATATTGAAAAAAACAATTTTTTAATTGGCGCCCGAGAAGGGACCTGTGGAAAATTTTATAAACCTCCATCAAAAGGATTATAATATCCTATTTTATTTTGAAATAAGTATTGGCAGATCGTAGTGAAAAACCATCTTATAACGAACAATAAGCCACTGGCGTAAAACAATATTAGGGAAATATTTGAATGAAGAAATCCTAGCAAAGAACGAAAATTCCAATAAGGCAGGACTTTCATATACCACAAAAAGAATAACTGAAACAACGACAATAAAGAACAACATTAATAAAGAAGCTACAGCTACAAAATAGTAAAGAAATTACAATAGACGACTAAAACCTGCGAGCAATTTTGAATCCTGTTTCCAGCACGTCATAGCGTATGCTATCATCTTAATTCTACTAAAATCAACATTTATTTCTTTGCGGACAACAATTAATTATATTGAATATAATCAATCAGGATAGCATTAATAAAATAAAACAACTGTAAGTAATCTGAATTGATATGATATATTTTTTTACATGTGAACATTCGGTATAAAATAAGTTAAAGGATATATGTATTTTGACATTAAAACATATCCTCTTAGTTGTTTTGTAATTTTTTTTGTGTCTTTATTGACATTGTTAAGTTTGTCAAGGCTCTTTTTCAACAACCTTGTTTTCGATTTACGTTTTGCTTAATCTGTGGCTTTCTTAAGCATTAGTTTGAAATTTTTTGTGCATTTTTTTAACAGTGCTTTTATTAAATAAACATAGTTTATTCCCTATACGTTTAATTCAAGAAAGGGAAAATGAGTGTCTCTAGGGAAGAAGTTATTCACATTGTTGATGTAGCTAATAATAAAGCTAAGCAAGAGTTTGCTGAAAAATTAGAAGCGAGCGAACTCGCTAGGCAGGGTTTAGCTTCTAAAGTAGAAGAGCTTACTTAGGCTCTTAATCGCTTGGAAGTACCAAATGTTGAGTCTTTTTTACCAGTTACAATAAATCCTTCCATTGAATCGGGAAATTGTAGCCTGGATTTAATTAAATCTTTGCCAGAGTTTAGTGGCGAAAGATCTCCCAACGGCTTTGGCTATTGCACAAGAATTAGAAACTAATCATAAACGATATGATTTTGCAAACACGTTTGCTATTGGTAATTTTATAAAGCCAAGTAAATCTCGACTAGCACCGGTGCAATACAGACATTTAAAAGAAAATCATTTCCCCAATATGAACTACAATGATCAACCAGTTCCAA
This sequence comes from Campiglossa producta, assembly GCA_964058755.1. Lineage (NCBI taxonomy): Eukaryota > Metazoa > Arthropoda > Insecta > Diptera > Tephritidae > Campiglossa > Campiglossa producta. Next base: position 178,980 of record CAXKVI010000072.1, on the reverse strand, counting down.
TGGAAGTAGATCCTGATTCATCATTTTATAGGAATAAGACATCCTTTCAAAATAAGGAGTTTCAACGTAGCCGAAATGTCAACATCGCTCAACCAACTGCTAATTTAACTCATCAACAACAGGAGGTACTTCAACGAGGAGTGTATTTTAAGCGTCACAGAGAACAATCCGGTTCTTTCCAGAGCCCACAACAGAAAGCTCAGCGTGTAAATCATATGTCGGAAAACAAGAATATAGTTTGTGATGAAGTTGAATATAATGGTAGTGATATCGATGATGACAACTATTACACGGAACATTCAGGAGGAGTTTATGATTTCGAGGATGAAGCTAATTATTTAAACTGAAATCGCTCCTGCCATTCATTACAAAAAGAACATCAAATGGTCAGGAGCTACGCATTTTAATTGATACTGGCACATCTAAGAATTATATAAAAGACTTTTCTTATCTTTATGGAGCAAATTAATGGAAAAATCATTTAAGTTGAAATCAATTAATGGAATTAATTTTATAAATAAATATTGTTTAATTTATGTACTTGATAATATATCAACTTTTTATATTTTGAAAAGCTTACGCACTTTTGATGCTATGATTGGATGTGATTTTCTTAAAGAAATCGGCGCGAAAATTGACACAGAAACTGGATTTCTATATTATCGTAATGGTAAAATAGAACTCCAACACCTAGATTGTAATCAAGTAAACACAATTATTATTGCAGATGATTCGGTTCCTGATCATATTCTTGGACGATTCCGAGAAATGATTAATGATAACATAAATGCCTTCTCAACTTTAGATTTGAAATCTGGTTTCCACCAAATAAATGTACGTGAAAAAGATAGGCAAAAGACAGCTTTTAATATTAATAATGGAAAATATGAGTTTTGCCGTTTACCTTTTGGCTTGAAAACGTACCAAGTATTTTTCAACGCGCAATAGATGTTTAAAAAATCAGCTTGTTTTGTCGAAAGGACAATCATTATCTAAAACCACTAAAAATATTTTCAAAAACTTTTGTCGTCATACATTTTTTTTTGATTCAGTTGAAAATTTATTACGATGTTTAAATGATGTTATTAATCCGAATATAACTTATTAGAAAATTTTAAACAAATTTCAAGTGAATATTTTTTTCCTGATATTAAAAAGGTACTAAGACCGAGTATCGCGAATTGTAAAATATGCTTAGAGAATAAGTACCACCGAAAGCAGGGCCGCCAAGAGAAAGAGAGGGAAACCCCCAGGCCCGGCATTTTTTAGGGGCCCGGGAATTTGAATAACTCGGAAAAAATTAACAGCGCCGCATAATTCGATTATTTTTGTACAACACTTGTCCCATATTCGTTCATGCTTGCCCTATAAATCGCAATTTCACCACGCAATATTTGAATATTCTCACCATACAATGACTTCTTATTCCAATAGCAACCATACAATCTATCCGAGTTTCCGACCGTAGTTTGTGTCTACGCTTTTTTTTACTTTGTTTCCGGTAAATATATAAACTAAACAGATAAAATAAGATAAACAAGATAAAAAGTGCACAAACTAGCTTCGCCGTTATTTCGAATCAAATCGCACACTGTTGCCAAATTCTGTAATTAAGTACCAAAGTAGGTGGTTTTTTTTGTCGTTTATTTAATAATCTTTTCACACAGCTCAGCTACTGCGGAACGGAAATTTTTCGAACTAAGCTTATTTAAAACTAGGTTACGAAATAATTTTGAATTTCATACTATCAATACCATAAAGCTGAACTACAAATGTATCCTTAACGAACCAAAAACCCTTATTTGAAAATATGGAGTTTTTTTGAAATTCATTAAGAATAAGTCGCTTCGAGTTAAGAATCTTTGCATATGATTGCTAAGAATTTTACTCGCTTGTCAAGTTTGTTTTTGCTCTTGCATTGAAACTTTTTCGTAGCAAGTATGAGACGGCTTTGAATAAAAAGGGCATATAATTTTGTATTTTGACAGAAAAATATGTGACGCTAGAAAGAAGTGTCTCCAATTATTTAACAGTTTTCATTGTGCAGATGTGTTTATAATTTGAAAAAAGTTATTTTATGTTGTAATGCCGATATCGTTGAATTAAAGTTAAAAGCTGATATGTGAAGCATACGAAGTAAAATATATTTTTTAAATTGTTATTTTCTTTGTTAACACAATGAACCTGCGTTTTGAACATCTTGGTAATTTTTTGGGTTTTTTTCAACAGCTTGGTAATCTTCTCTTTTAGGCCTTTGGCAACCGTGTACATAAATTCCGTGATATTTCAGCATCATATTTTTGATAGTTTAGAATTCAAACTTAGATTTCCTTGGAAATTTGATTTTTTAAGGAAAATTAATTGAGTGTGTTTATCAGCTCAGTATGCTGCAAGTGGAGTAATTAGTGTGTTTTTAGTGAGTGAAGACAGAACTTAAGCAGAAAGTGAAAGTGAAATTATTTTTATTTGATTTATTTATAAACCAGGTAAGTGCCCCACCCAGCTTAATTTTCTTTAATTGTGCAAATCTTTATTAAAGCTTACATATGTATATTTAAATACATTCAGAAATTGTCAAATGAAAATTTTATATACCGTGACACCGCCCACTTTTCTACAAATTTATTAATTGATTTTGCAATATCTCCATAATTATAGAAATCATTTTTTAGTATCGTTATTCTTTATACTTATTATGACAGAAATAATTTTTTGAAGTATGAAGTAAATATGAGTGGCCAACTACACGGTTAAAAAAATGAGCCTAAATTTTAAGCCCGTCTAAAGTTTAAGCGATTTTTTTAAACTTTTTTTGGAATATTTTAATTTTTTTATTTATTTTTTCGGTTTAAAATTAAAACTTTTCGGTTTAAAATTAAAACTTTTTTGTTTAAAATTTTTGTTTTGTTTTCATTTATTTTTGAAAGCTTATTCAAGATTGAATTTTGCCCACAAAATTTATGTGTGCGATGTAGCTCAGTGGTAGAGCAGACCGGCATGCTGCGGGGAGTCTTGGTTCGAGTCCCAGCCAACGGACAAAATGTTATTTTTTCTTTAAAAAATTGTTAAAAAATTACTGGTTTAAAATTTAAACCCTATTCACTTAACGAATTTTCTTGAAAACTGGTCTAGTTTAAATTTGAAACCATATTTGGTTTGGTCATGTATGTAGTACAAAAAATTTTAAATTTAGGCTCAAACCCACATTATACTGTATTTATTGATTGTTTGTTAAATTAACTAACATTTTCAGTCTGAACTCATAATGTATCACCACAAATCTGGAGCTCAAAAGCGAAAAGAACGAGAACAGAAGAAAAAAAATGAAAAAGAAATGGCAAAAAAACAAAAAACCCTTTTTGGATTTAGTTTCGGCAACTCAAATGTCGGGAAAATCGACGAAACACAGAATAATACTACTGATATTAGCCACGATCAAACACCTGAGAGAGATTTGCAGCTTATGGCTTCTACAGCCAGTTCCAGTGTTAATATAAGCGCTTCCGATTCTTCGGGAAATATAACTGAAGCTATGAGAAAAACTGAGAATCCCGAAAAAACCATTAACTCTAAAGACTGTTCTACAGAAATAATTGAAAAAGAGCCAATTTCTGACGGAGAAGATAAGGCTATAAAAACAAATTCACCAGACGCATCACAAAACGATCAACACTATCTCTACGATTACGATATTGGAACCTTAAAAACCGAGTTTGTGCCGCCCGATATAGTAAACGAAGTCGTTCGTCGTGGTCACGCGAAAATGCCTGCTTTTTTTCCACGTGATCGATTAAATGAGCCATTTCCGCTCTCGCTCCTATACATAACCTTCCCTTATGGTGAAATCGTCAATCGCGATTGGTTGGTATGGAGTAGCAGCATGGATGCATTTTACTGTTTACCTTGTCGATTACTAAATACTAATAAGCTAAATAGTTCTAAGCTTTGTAGTCCAGAAGGATATTCGAAAAATCAATCATGGAAAAAATTGTATGACAAACTGCCAGGACACGAAAGAAACCCCGATCACGTTCAGTGCTTCCTTCAATGGCGCTCAACGCAACGTCGTATCCAGAATGACAGCTCACTTGATACACTTCTTGATGAGCATATTATCAGCAAAACTAAAAAATGGCAAGAAATCTTACAGCGGATTCTGCACACCATTATTTTCCTTGGTGAAAGAGGATTAGCTTTGAGAGGTGGAAGCAATCTTGTAGGAGAACCAAACAACGGTAATTTTTTGGGTATCCTGGAGCACATCAGCTATTACGATCCAATACTTCGCGAGCATTTGGAAAAAGTTAGATTCGCTCAACAAGAACACAAACGTCTCCAAGTGCATTATCTTTCTGCATCTATTCAGAATGAGTTCATAGATATTTGTGCTCAACACGTAATTTCAGTAATATTAGAAGAAAGAAAGAAGGCCAAATACTTTTATATTATCGTCGATGCTACGACCGATACGAGTAATGACGAGCAAAACACTTTTGTTTTGCGATACCTTAATTTTAACTCTTTGAAAAAGACTTTTACTATCCAAGAACGATTTCTGTGTTTCGTCGATTACACTAAAAAAACTGGAGCAGAAATCGCCAATTTGATTTGTGATACTCTGGAAAAATATAACATTCCTTTGAAAGAATGTTGTGCGCAGGGATATGACAACGGTAGTAACATGAAAGGTGAAATTAATGGTGCACAAAGTCATATTATCAAGAAAAATCCGAAAGCCGTTTATTCGCCCTGCGCCGCTCACAGTCTGAACTTGTGCGGTGTCGTAGCTGCAGAATGTTGTACAGCCTCAATCACCTTTTTCGGAGTGGTTCAAAAGTGTTTTAACATATTCAGCAGTAGTGCAAAACGTTGGGAAATTCTCAAAAAACATGTACCAGGTTCACTTCACAAACTCTCAGACACAAGATGGTCTGCAAGAATCGACGCAGTCAAACCCTTTGCAAAACATCTCAAAGGATTGCAAAACGCTCTAGAAGAATTAACTAAATTCGATTTGACTACAGAAACTAGGAGTGATATAAACAGAGTCCTAATGTACATAACCAAGTTTGAGTGTATCCTCATGTCGTCGATTTGGTGCAAGATTTTGAGCTCCATCAATGAAAGAAGCGTTATTCTACAAGGCACAGACGTCACTGTCGATATTGAAGTAAAAAATCTTGACAGCTTACTCTCAGATTTACAAGTCATTCGTAACCAATGGGACAGCATTTTGCGTGAATGTGAGAACGTAGCCAGCGGATTAGATGTTGCAACATCCTTCCCTTTAACCAGAAAGAACAGACTCCGAATATCTTCAGATGAACATCAACGAGATGCCATAACTGATTTCAAAAGGAACACATTTTTAGTCATAGTGGATTCAGTGATTTCAGGAATTTCTCGTCGATTTGAAGGCATGAAAAAGCTGAATACAACATTTGCTTTTTTATGGCAATTCCCAACGATGGAAGAAGACGAACTTCGAAATTATGCTACGATTTTTGTGAAAGTACATGAATTTGACGTTAAAAAGGGTTTAGAAGATGAAATAATCCATTTGAAACACATATACGAAACTAATTTTGAAATAGCCCTTACACCATTCAATTTGTTGAATGCAATTTTTTCTCAGGATTTACAAACACTTTTTCCAAATATTTGTATCGCGCTGCGTTTATTTTGCACAATACCTGTCACAGTTGCTGGTGCTGAGCGCTCATTTAGTGTTCTTGCGAGGATGAAGAACTTTCAGCGCTCGTGCTCTGCACAAGATCGTGTTTCTGGGCTAGCTACTCTTTGTATAGAATCTCGTTTAGCAAGGCAACTAGACTACAATGCTTTAATTCGGAATTTCGCCGCCAAAAAATCAAGAAAAGTTAATTTATAAGTTTAGCCACATATGTATAAAACCTTCTTGTATACATGTATTACTTTTAAATAAAAAATGAGTTCACTAAAAAACAAATACTTCATATAGGGGGCCCGGAAATTTCGATCCCCCCGGGCCCGGAAATCCCGTCGACGGCCCTGACCGAAAGCCATCTAATTTAGAAATTGGAAAAAACACCAATTCCAAATTATCCAGGAGAAATTCTCCACCTCGATATTTTCATCACGGATAAACAGTATTTTTTAACATGCATAGATAAGTTTTCAAAATTTGCCATTGTCAAACCTATTGCATCACGATGTACACTGGACATTAAAGCTGCTCTGCTTGAGATATTATTAATCTTTCAAAATACAAAAATAATTGTTTCTGATAATGAAAAAGGATTTCAATCTAATGTCATAAGTACTTTTTTACGAGAAAATTATTCAATAGAACAATATTTTATTCCTCCGCTACATAGTGAAACTAATCGACAAGTTGAACGGTTTCATTCAACGCTAATTGAGATATGTAGGTGTACCAAGGCTCAACAAGCGCTGAATGAGACTGTGGATCTTGTATTATTAGCAACACATAAATATAATAATAGTATTCATTGGCTCAGTCACAGGAGAAAGTATTATAAAGATTTAACAAAAATAAAAAATGAAATTATATGAACCAGGAGAAAAAGTTTATATTAAAAGAAATAAGAGATTAGGGAACAAATTTAATAAAGCTTTTGTTGAAAAGGTTGTTGAAAAAGACTTGGGAACTACGGTTTTAATCGAAGGCAAAAAATTTCATAAAAGCAACCTAAGATGAACTATAGTTCTTCGTTATAATGAGTTTTTTTTGGTAATGTTAAAATATAAATCATATCAATTTTGATTTCGTTTTACAGTTATCCTATTTGTAGTTGACTAAGATATTATTTAATCGTTTATTTAACATTTCAATATGAATATTTAAAATGTTAATTTTAAGATTTAAAAGGGGGAGTAGTTAAGTTATGTCTTTATTAACTGTTATTAAATTAGATATAAAAAAATATAAATCATGATCAATAACAGATGACAAACCTTTAAAATTAAAAATTCTACTGTATTTGCATGATCACTGTTTTGTGAATTGAAATTAAATAACCTAAGAATTTCTTTTGATTTTGATGTAATTTGAATGAAAATTTTCGAAAGAAAAGTTAGAATAAAAATTGTAACGATCAAGCAAAGATCGCATATTTAATTTTCAAATATTGAAAAAAAAGAAACTCCATCTGATGTGGACCCGGGAAAGTCCGAAACGTCGTCATGGTATCCATCGCTGTGTAAATCTTTGTCAATTTTCTCTAAGTATCAAAATTCACAAAAAATTTTTATTTATACGAGTCCATCAACCAAATCGAAATCAGGGCCTTAATGTTTTGATCCCGCTCTTGAGCAACCCCAATTCGGAACTCTACGTCGTCAGTGTCTGTAACTAAGGCAATTTGTTTTCTACTTAATGCGTCAACATAGAAACACCTCGACGGTGTTGAGTTTTGTAATATTAATTTTCTTACTCAAGGGCCCATCTCGCTATCCGGGGATTTAACTGCCTTCTATCGAGGGTCATGGTTAGGGAGTTACAATCTGTAACTATTGTAAAAGGTATTCCCTCTAAATAAGTTCGAAATCTTCTCAGTGCATATATGATTGATAGAGTTTCTAACTCAAAGCTGTGGTATTTCGCCTCAGCACTTGAGGCAGTCTTTGAAAAGTAGAAAATTGGATGAAGCTTACCGTCTTCTTGACGTTGTAATAGCACGGCTCCAAAACCGATACTACTGGCATCACAATGTACCTCGGTTTCCTTTTCCGGACTGTAAATGGCTAAGACTGGGCTCTTAACCAGTCTAGAATTTAGTTCCGAAAAGGCGTCTTGACATTTTTCGTCAAAATCAAATTTTGTATTTCTCTTCAGTAGGTTTTGCAAAGGTTTGGCAATTCGTGAAAATGAGGGCACAAATCTGCGGAAGTAAGAGAATAGACCTAAACACGATTGTAATTGTTTCTCGTTCGTGAGAATAGGGAAGTTTTGAATACTTTTGATGTGGGAGTCATTAAGGGTAATTCCAGCTTGATTGACTTTGTATCCCAAATAATCAATCTCACGGTACCCAAACTTCCGTTTTTTTTAAATTAAGGGTTAAAGTGCGTAAAGTGACCCGCTGTAACACACGCTTTAGCAACTTGATGTCATCTTCAAAATTCTCTGTTGCAATAATAATATCGTCCATATAAATTATAATTTTCCTCTCCTCTATCATGTCTCGAAAAATGGTGTTAATAAAACGTTGGAACACCGCAGGGGCATTCTTCAACCCAAATGGCATTTTCATGTATTCAAATTGCCCATGCGGAGTTACAAAAGCAGTGAAAGGTATCGATTCAGGCGACATATCAACTTGGTGGAATCCACTCTACAAGTCCAATACAGAAAAAAAATCGTTAATCTGGCAAATATTCGATACAATCTTCAATTAACGGAAGCGGGTTATTGTCCCTTATCGTCAATTTGTTTAACGCCCTATAATCCACGCACATGCGAATTTTTCCTTTCTTCTTCTTTACTAATACAAGCATAAGGGGAATTACTTGGTCGTATTATTCCTTCTTTCAGTAGTTCGTCTATAATTTGTACTTCCTTGCGTTCCGCATAGGATAAACGGCGAGGGGCATGGTGAAAAGGAACGTCCGTCGTCGGATGTATCTTCATTTCGTACCTAAGTGGTTCAGTCTTCAGTTCAGGCGCAGGTAATTGTCGTCGATAATTTGTTTAAGTCTAGTTGCTTGCCCCTTTGCAAGTACACCGTCTATATCTATGTCATCATCATTACAAGAAACGTCGATACAAAAAACATCAGGCAAACAAACGGCAGATTTATCGGCAGGACTGAAGTAACTATTCTTATCCGGAGGTGATCTTACAATCTTATGCAAACAAACGGTAGATTTATCGGCAGGGCTAAAGCAACTATTCTTATTCGGAGGTGATCTTACAATAGCCGAAAGTGTATCCGAATCAGTTAAAAATGTTTGCTCTTGAACTGTACTTGGTTTAGCTTTTTCTTATATCTAATAAATTTTTTTTCGTATATTCTTTCCTGACATTTTTAAGTTTACTTGGATAAAACTAACCGGATACTTGGATAAAACCAAAGTATATTAAACAAAGTAATAGTGAACTTGACAGTTCTCTCTTATCTGTAGGAGTTTTCCCGTCAAATGTTAAAAATATTAACCCGTTCTGTTTAAGATTTTTAATTTTTTTCAATAGTGTGAAGAAATATCAAATTGTTTCATATAAATACAATACCGCTTGTCTCAGTTCCTTCCACGTGTAAATAGAGTTTAGAGTTCAGATTAGCTAGACTCTAACACATTTTAGCTAAGATGGATGGTCTAATTTTTTTTCAACGGGATCTTAGACCGAAAACGGAAATGTAAGCGATTAAAATCGATTCATAACCCCTGCGGGTTAGGGGTTTAGAATGGAATGGAATGTCTTTCGCAAGGGGCGACTAAAATCCATTTCGACCACGGTCACGGGGTTGATGAAACAATGTGGTTCGGCAGCTGTGAGAGCATAGACTCAATAGCTTACAGCTCTGTCTTACAACAGCAACAGTGAAGCCGATTAATTTCTCGAAACCGAAAATTTTTTTTTTTGTAAATTGATTACTTCATTTCGCGGACACATATTTTCCTTGATAAGACGGTACCCTGGTTTTGACTTCAGTATAAAAAAACTCTAATCTGCGATACTCTGGCGACAAACTTCTTGTGGTGCCATCGGTGGAAATCGACAAATATTCAATACTCGCCATTTTTATAACGCAAAGGTCCGAAAAGAGGTAGATTCCAAAGTGGCCAAAGTTATTCCGTTACTGTTTGGGTTAGCATATTTTGCAATATTGATAATTTTTTGGCCTGAGCAAATGCTATCTAATTTTTCAGTAAAACAATTGTATGGGACATAAAAAGTGTGCTTGGGTGGCAAAGGGTTAATACGTTTGTTTAAATTTTTTGAAGGAAAAACTCCTACAAAAACAAAATGTTTCAGTTGTCAATTCTACCTTGTTAAATTTGCCTTGGATAAAACTAACCGGACTACCGGTGGCAAATAAGGAAAACACTACTTCAAAAAATATTTCATTAAATACCTTAAAGTCTATACTCACAAAGTTAAATGCCTTGACTGTGTCAGAATCTTCTTCTTCGTATTCTACCACTGAAGCGGTTTGGTTTTTTGCTTTTAATGTCCGGGTTGGGGCATGAACGGTGGTCATGACCCATCCGCCAACAGCGGAAGCACGACCCCAACGGGAAGGACATTCCGGCTTGGCCAAGGGCAAGGGCATGGATTCCTACCATCCCTGCAGAGCCTGAGAGAATTCTCACGATGCTACGGATAATGAATCCATCCCTCCTGACACAGGACAGGAGTGTCACTCTGGTCGGGGATGCGGCAAGGCCTGATAGACAACTGGTCTTCGCCATGAATAAGGAGGCACTCGAGCCCCTTAAAAGTTGCAATGGAATAGTGCATTACAGTGTAGGCCAGATCGTTATCCACGTAAACCGTGGCGACGCAGAGCGCGCTGCCATCTCCGATGCTCCGAGGACTCGGATATCGAAGTACCGCAAGAGGAAACGGAGGAGTCCGACGAGAAAAGCATGCCATCCGCCACAGCACTTTCGCAAAGTGACGTGAACAGCTCGGAGATGGAAGACAGCTTGCTGGACGGGGAAGGCCCCGACGATATGGGTACGGCAGGAAAGTCTGAGCGCGCTCATGTTGGTGGTGCTTCAGATAAATCTGCACAAATCTAAAGTATCCTCGGCTGCTTTAAGTAGTCGTCTTTCTAAATGCGACATGGATGTGGTCCTCATCCAAGAACCCTGGGTCAACAGCTCGTGGATCTACGGATTAGCACTATGGGCTTCAAGCTCATTCCAGCCAGCGAGGAGGGCAAGGTCAGAACCTGCAATTTGGTTAAATGAGAGCTGAATTCCTTTCTTGTAAGAACGCACACAAGCTTTTTCCTTCCTAAATTCAGCTTCAAACGATGCTTCACAAAGAGGTAACATATTTGTATGCTGACAAAAGGCTGCAGAACACGAACAATTGCTATTATTTAGTTAAAATAATAAATTTTCATAAAAAGCTTACCAAATAGACAATTAATTTTTCAGAATAAAAATAAAACAAACTTCAAAAGCTTTCAGTGTTGCTGCAATTTTGTCGTATCCAGAATATTGGTTTTTACTACCATTTTCATACGATTTTGAAAAGAAGTAGCACTGTCATTCAGATAGGGTAGCATGAAGCCCAGAAGTGGCAAGAACATCTCGGACTGCTTAACCTTATATTATTAAACAATGGCCCATACATCTATGGCACTCACTTCACAGTTAATTCAGATCATCGTCCACTAGTTTCTTTATTTAATATGAAAGATCCTTCGTTGAAACTTTCTAGAATACGCTTGGCATTGTTCGAATATAATTTTACAATAGAGTACATAAAATGTAAATCAAATGTTGGTGCAGACGCTCTTTCGCGTATAACAATAGACGAACTTAAAAATTCGACACAAGTTTTAGCAGTAAAAATGCGATCAATGACGAAACAAAAAGAAGACATATCTGTACAAGACGTCTACCAACAAATACAGATAGAAAAGTTACAAGTTTACGAAAAATTTGCATATAGTTTTTCCAAAAAAATCCCGAAAGTAAAAACAAATATAATTTATGATAAAAACGATGAAATTTCAAATATACAAATATGCGCGCATTTAAAACATAAACGGCTCGAGCTCCTTAATCTTGCGATTGTTAACAAAATAGTGAATTTAGATAACCTATTGAGGCTGGAAAGTAACGCCGACAATCAAAATATTAGGGAAATTGAATGGCAAAAAGACGATATAATTTTTCAACATTTTACAATTGCAAATATTAAAAATACGGGGAATAAAGTCTTAACTCATCATCATCATTTTAATAATAGCATGTTCGACGCCCGCTAGCATATCCGAGTGATTTAGGGAAAAGTAGCAACAAAAAGGATTGCTGGACCGCAAGCTCGTTAACGAAACGGTAATGAGGTAGAGGCGATCATCGCATTCGTAGCCATCAAATGGTCATATTCGGAGAGTCAAGCGGACCTTGTTTAATATTACCCGTGTGAAGTGAAAAATAAAGTCTTTTACAGTGTAACCGTTTACTGAAAAACGGTTAAGTGCAAAGTGAAAAAGTTTTAGGCAAGCGAAAGCTCGCTACTAACCAGCCAATCGAAGGAAAATACTGGCCATCTTCCACATCACTCACGGTAAGTCACAGTTGTCTACTTTTTCTGTTCCTATGGATCACACTTCTAAATCCTAACACCCCTATAAAACAACAACTTTTTTAATCAACACCATTTTGTATCCTTTTTCACACAAAGGTAAACACCGTAAGAGACTGTCACCACCATCATTGCGACCACCACCCCCAACATCATCACAAAAACAATCGGTGAGCACTTGCAACATACCACGCCATTTTGCCTATCCAGCGGTTGCAAGATATCGGTGGTTTGGACCAGACAACCACGATCAGCACACATCCAACCGATCACCGTGGTGAGTTTCACAAAGTCGAACACTGTGGTTGTGACAAGATCACTACGAAGGAGAACGCGCATCTCACGAGCGGGAATTCGCCGCGCAAGAGGCAGCGCGAAAAACTACCACCAACACCACTTTCAACACAAGGCGTCGGCGACCGAAGAAAGTTCACACTAATATATATATTTTGTAAAATATTTTTAGTTTCCTTTTTTTTTGCACAAATTTCTTTTTAACCCTATTTCTTTCCGCCTAAATTTTCCTTGAATTTGTAGGTTTAAGTTATTAACTTAGGTTTTAGACTATTTTGCATTCGCGGTTTTGAATTTCCTTTTACGCATAGTTTTTGCGTTCTATCTATTTTTTTTGCGCCTTTAACCATAATTCCCTTAATTATTGGATTAAATATCACTTTTGTTTACGCGGCACCAATACCAGGGGGGGGGGGGGGGGGGGGGTAGACACACAAGCCCTAACCTATACGGATATCACGCGGGTAAGCCACGGTATTGGGCTATGCCAACTAAGTTTTTTACTTTTGTTTTACGGGGTAACTTATCGGTTTTTTTTATTATTCGGGCTTAGCCCATACTCACTTGTTAGTTTTGGCCCACTTTTTATCCGGGTTAACTATCCGTAATTTGTATATTTAAAATGTTTGTCTAATGAACATATTAAAGAAATAACTCGTTGTGGATATTGGAAAAATTGTGTTTTTTTTGTCTCTTCTCTATTTTCAGCTCTCCGCCTCTTCAGCCGTGGTACCATAGTCTGCAGATGAGCGTAGTGGATCAGACAAAAAGAAGGTAAAAGATCATATACTTCTGGTGATCTCTATTTTTCTCCCATCCTTAAACATATGTACCATAGTGTAGCAGTACAAGTGTAAACTCTTCTTTTGACAGCACAAATCGACGTCAAAACATTGTTGTTGGCTTACAAATCGCTGTCAAAAATTGGCAAATTCTAACGCGAAAATCTGGGTTGCTATTGTTGTTTTCGTTGCACTCGGCAAAACAGGGTTTTGTGCAGGACCGAATATCAATGAAACAGGGTTCTTGTTTGCACAAAAGTGTTGCTGTGTTGCACAACTTTTTCACTCCAGTTTCTAGGGAAACTTTTAAGCGAATCTTTCAGTTTATACTTTTATTATACTTTATATCAAAGAAAAAAAAAACATAAAATAAAAAAACTTAAAACTAGTAAATTTTAGTTATTTTACAGAAAAATTTTGAGGTAAGCATCTTCGAAATGAGAAATTACACAGAAAATGAAAACAAACGTTTTTTTGGAAACATGTATATACGATGTTTTTAGATATATTTACTATCAAATACATATCTTAGCACAAAGAAGGCTTCAAACCCCAAAATTTGGTATTTGTTTCCTTTAGGGGTCAACTCCTAATAAATTAGCTAGAATTATGGAAGATAGCTCAAAATACGGGCTTTGGCCTGAGGATCACGAATCCGGAAGCGCTTTTTTAATATTTTGCTTCTCTGAAGAGAACCCGCCCCAATTTTGGTACCGGACCCGGGTCAATTTTCGGTTTTTTGACCATAACTTTCCACAGACACAAACAAATTAAAAGCGCTTCCGGATTCGTTTTTAATTTATTAGGAGTTGACCCCTAAAGGAAACAAATACCAAATTTTGGGGTTTGAAGCTAATTATTTGCAGTTGTTTGTTATTTGTTTAATAGAAAATAGTGAGCAGACTCGAAAGAGTTATTCTAACTAATAATTTTATATAATTCGCTGTTATTTATGTTAAAAAAATCAAATTTCTAAGTTTTAGCGAACTACTTTTTTATGCAACCTACTACTAATTTTTTATACCAAATAGAATGCAACTCGGCGCAAAATGATGCTCTTTTTCCAAAAAAACAACTCTGATGAACAGGTGTTAAACTCATTTTGGAATTTTGACGTCTATGCAGAAGAGTTTACACTTGTATTGGTACACTATGATATGTACACATATGTATGTAAGAAATTCTTTCGTTAGCTCGATTAGCGTTTGTAATGGGTAAAGCCATGTGAAGTGTGCACAAAATTTTTGTGTTTTTTTAAAACCCCACCGAATTTGAAACTTGTAATTTTATTGGATAGTGGGTAAGACTCAAACCTCGTGCTAAAAATATTTCGTCAAAATTCGTGTGTTTGTTAATGTTATTGGAGGTTGAACTTTTGATAATTTTCTGATCATGATAATATTGAAAAATTATTTTCCAAGGACTGTAACCGAAACCGAAACCGTAACCGTAACCGATTAAAACCGATTCATTTTTCAAAACCGAAACCGAAACCGTAACCGTTATTTTGATCTGAAAAAGAACGAAACCGAAACCGTTTCAAAAGCCGGAACCGGTTCCAAACGGTTTTGAATTTTTTAATGCATCACTTTAAGTGGGCACAAGCAGGTATTTACTTTGAAAACTTTCAGGGAGGAGTGTCGAGCAAGGTTACAAAAGACGCGTTTTAACCTTAGCATAAAAATTCTGAAAGAGGAAATTTGACTATAGTTGAATGAAGCGATCGAAAAAAATTTACGAGATACGAAAAAGAAATGTTCAGGCTTGACTCAGAAAGCACCACTCGTAGTAATGTTTTTGGCGATTAATACATTTCATTTAATATTTTTCTAATAAAAAAATAGAGTTAATTTTAGGAATTTGTTTTGCAGAAATTTCATCCATGCATAGCGTTAATAAAATTTATTATTATATTAAAGAAATCCCATCATGGCCGCAGGAAAAAGTTATGAAAATTCAGATCTATTTCGAAGCGACATAGGTACTTGACTATTTTAGTAGTAAAATTTATTTTGTTTGTGTTTTTATTTTGTAACTGAAACCGGAACGAAACCGTAACCGAAACCGAAATAAATGTTGAAGAACGAAACCGGAGCCGAAACCGAAACACGTTGCAAAACCGAAACCGTAACCGGAACGTTATTTTAATCGGTTTCAGACCTTGTTATTTTCTCATAAACTACTGCAGATAAATCAATGAATTTTTTTTTTACTTACAGATAATTATTTTTACTACATTATAAGTAATTTTATGCGATCTTATTGTTTAAACAATTATACTTAAAATAATTTTTTTTTTAAACAAATAAAGTTTTTTTTTCGTTCTACACGCTCAAAAAAATTTCAAAATATGAAAAATAACGCGTAAAACTGTCACGTTTAATAATCAAAAAAATAATGTTTGTCCATTCATACCATTCCAATCTAATTGCTAATGCAATCTTATTGTTAAAATTATGATATTTAAAAAAAAATTTTTTGAACAAATACATTTTTTTACGTTCTGTATGCTCAAAAAAATTTCAAAATCTGTCAAGTAGTGCGAAAAACGGTCAACTTTAATAATAAAAAAAAAAATTTGTGAAACATACACACTTACATACATACACGCATAAATATATGCAAAAGTAATTCGATGTAACCAAAGCATTTAAAACAACAAAGCAACCATGTTTCCATGGCAAGGATTGAAACCGAAACCGTAACCGATTAAAACCGTTTCATTTTTCAATACCGAAACCGAAACCTTAACCGTTATTTTTATCTGAAAAATAACGAAACCGAAACCGTTTCAAAAGCCGGAACCGGTTCCAAACGATTTTTAATTTTTTTTATGCCTCTATTTTCTTTTTATGGGAACATATTTTCTTTTACCAGGAAGGCTTTCATGGAAGATTGTCGAGCAGTGTTACAAAAGACACGTTTTGACCACAGTATCAAAATCCTAAGTGGAAATTTAGTTACATATAGCTGAATGATGGCATCGAAAAAAATTTACGACATCCGAAAATGTGTTTAGTAGCCCGTATCATATATTTTGACGATTTATTTCATTTAGTTTCCATTCTAATATTTTTCTATTAGAAAAAGTATTAATTTTTTTAAATTATATTGCAGAAATTTCATCCATACATAGCGTTAATAATATTTATTACAATGCACAGCAGCCGGCTGGGTATTGGCCCAAACCAACTTTTTTAAGTTTTTCGAAGTTAACCTCCAAAACTAAGTTACGGGCTTTCGAAGTTCGAAGTTGGACCCTTCGAAAATTTGGTTTTCTAATTGTTTAGTTTAAGAAATTGAAAAATACACTTTCATTCACTTTCAAATAAAAAGAAAGTGTTCCATCAAGTAAAAGGAGCAAGAAGGCCACGCGCACATTTAAGCTTTTTCAATTTTTTCACATTCTGCTGAATGTAGATATGTACGTATGTATGTTGAAAATAACTTGATAACAACGACAAATGTTGTGTTGTAGTTGTTGTTAACAATGCATTGCCCTGTCTAGAGTGTATGATCATTCCGAAGATCTTCATCAAGCTCTTTAAACAGGGTTACATTGATAGTGACAGTCCTTGGCCGAGGTGAAACCCCGGGTCGTTCCATTGCGCAGAGATCCATGGCGATGTCCTGGGTTTTCTGCTCTGAGAAGTGACTGTACATAGGGAACCAAATGTAGAACGACCAATGTAGAACACTATTGTTCAGCGCACCACCCAACGGTCTATGAGAGCGCAAAGGGTGACAAAAAATAAGATATCTGTGGAATGGTATGAAAGGACAAACATCTTTTTATACCCAGCGTACTAGTACTAGTACAAGGGTATATTAATTTTGTTCACATAGCGGAAGTATGTAACGGCACAAAATAATCGAGATAGATATAGAGTTCCATATATGAAAGTTCTTAGGTTGAAAAGAGAAGTTCATTAAGGCATGTCCGTCCGTCTGGTTACACGATAACTTGAGTAAAAATTGAGATATTTGCATGAAATTTTGTATACAGGTTACTTTCTGGCCAAGGTAGGTTGCTATTGAAAATGGGCGAAATCGGATGATAACCACGCCCCTTTTTCGATATCGAAAATTTCAAAATCACACAAATTGGCATATCTCGGCAGCTGAAATGGCTAAAATGATATAATTTTATAGATGAATCCCCCTGGTCATTCTTTTATGATTTTTCCAAAAAAAATTGTATAGTGAGCGTAGCACCGCCCACTTTTAAGGGGGGCATTTTTGAAAATTCGACTGTGCGTAACTTTTAAACTGATTAAGATAGAGCGATGGAATTTGGCACAAAGCATACTAGCACCGTTGGGAATATACCTGATGAAATTGGATAAAATCGCCCTCCAACCACGCCCACTTTCGATATCGAAAATTTCTAAAATCACCTAAATTGACATAATTCGGTAACGGAAATGGCTAAAATTATATAATTTTATAGGTGAATTCCCCTGGTTGGCTAACTTAGCCGTAACCACCGCCGCGTTCGCAGCAACCCTGCGGCCGGCCACCTCACCACACCTCACACGCACACTAACACAATTACACATACACCAAATGTCAACACCAAAAACACCCACACATCATAAACAAATCACAATGGTCCAAACTATTGTACCCGCCACACGAATTTCTTTTGCGCTCCCGCTTATTAAAGTTTATTTTAAATTAAAGTCTTTTTATTTATTTAAAAGTACCGAGGTGAGTGAAAAGTGAAGTGTACCCAATTATATATGGTTCATCTTCGCCTTAAAGAAAAAGCACCTATGGACAGTGAAAAAACCAAATTAAAAAATTAAATATTAAAAGTCCACAAAAAACAACAAAAAAGGCGCAATACATATATGGACAGTGAGAAAATACAAAAGTGAACAAATAAATTAAACATAAAGAGACAATATACAGTCCACAAAAAAGATGTTGAAAAAATAATTACAAAAACAAAACGTGAACAAGTGAACCCCCATATTAGGGTGAACAAAAACAAAAATTAATTAATTTTACTTTCACGAACAAAAAAAAAAAAAAACTAAACATTTAAACGAAATAATATTATAAAATATTCGGGCGCGCCGGTCAACAAAAAACAAAACCATCAAAAACTAAAGTACAAACAACAAAATAAAAATACAGTCCACTAATATAAAACCGGGCGCGAAAAAATACAAATTAACATAACCAAAATTGTTGCTACACATATGAAAAAATGCGAGGGAAGGAAGGAAAAACAACAACATTAACAAAAAATTATAAATACAAAATAATTAAACAAGGCTAAGTAAACTTCCCCTTAACCCCCTTTGCAAAAAGAGCGGTGAGTTGTATCATTTTCAATTTTTATATGTTCATTTGGCTTTCTACGGAATTTTTTCACAAATCCGTATTTCCCAAAATCGAACTATATAAAATATATATATATATATATTTATTTGGCAGAAAATTTTCCATCAAAATACGGAATTTGAAAATAACAGAAAAAAATTATATATATATACATAAATATTCTAGTCCCGGTCAAAGTCCGGCCATCCTACATATTTTAAATACATATTAACATAATAATTTCCATTTGAAGTCCCGCATTAAGTATTACAACAAATACTTACTAAACGAAATAAAAAATGTCACCGCGGACATACTGCTTATTTTTCGTGTTGCCAAGCACAAAATAAATACTTATTCCAAAAACAAAATATAGGTTTCAAGTCTGACTTGCAAATTTTACCGGCAATACCCCCTTTAGCTTGCAATCCCTTGCGCACATAAGTCAAGCAAAGGCAGGATTGCACTAACAAAATAAGCAGAAGAAAGAATAAAGAAAAATAAACGAAAATATTTAAATTGTTAGCGAAGCTATTTTCTGTTCTCCCAGTAAAATTACTGAGTGATTATCAACAAAAATATACGAACACACAAATTAGGGAAAAAGCTATATTCCAGCATCCCAAAAGAAACTAAATATATATAAACAACAAAGTTCCTTGCACTTAATTGCATTGAATTTAACATTGTAGAAAAAAAGCACGAAACAAAACAAACCCTATTGTTTACCTGCATTGCTTTTCTTCTCTGTAAGGTATACAACATAGTACAGGTCTACAAGTAAGTTATCCTTATTTCTCTCTCTTTCTAATACACTCAATTTTGGCACTGTAGACAGTGTCAAACTAGCTTAACTAACACAGCAACCCGAGGCCCAGGGTTGAAATTTCCAAGAAGAAATGGAGTGAAATCTCCATACAGGGTTGCTGTGTAGGTATATTTTTAAAGCAATTTAGTATGGAAATGTAGAACAAAATGTATGCCTATGAACTAAACAAATTTTGTGATTTGGATAAAATTTATTGTTTCTTTATGAAAAATAATGTCATTTCAATTATATGAACTATAACTATTTGAATATCAATATATTTTGCAGTTTTTATACATTTCAATATTTATTTTGATGATAAATGAAATGATTTCAATATATTTACATATTTTATGAATAAGAATATTTTGAAATACATTGCAGACGTGAAATGCAACCCTGCGCGTAAATATGTACGTACATATGTGTGTGTATACACAACTGTTAGTTCAAACGAAGCAGTTGATCATAGTGTATCAATACAAAGTGTAAACTCTTCTGCATAGACGTCAAAATTCCAAAATGAGTTTAACACCTGTTTGAGATTGTGGTTAATAACAAGTGTGATATCATAGGCATAGGCGTGAAAATTTCAAAGTGAGTTCAGTCACCTGTTTGTAATTTCCTTTTTTGTCTCACTTCTTTCCATCTACCCATCTCTTTCTACCATTAGGTAAAAGATAGGAGTCCGCCATGTTGATGTGTGCAGGATGTTAAACAACGCCATTGCTTTTCTGTTATTCGGTGCTGGCGACATTTTAATATGTGCAGGATGTAAACAAACCGACATTTTAATGTGTGTTGTCAAAAGAAGAGTTCACACTTGTTTTTGATACACAATGCAGTTGATGAAGTGAGTCGTTTCAAAAAAAGTTTATTTTAATATTTAATTTTATAATACAATTTCGGCTAATAATTTAATTTATTTACAAAGAACAACATTTTTCCGTCTTTCAGATATTTTTGCCGAGTTAAAGTGGAAAAAAATAGTGTGTGGTAATAAGAATTTTAGCAAATAAGACATGCATACATGTATCTAATAAAGTTGTTCGTTTCCAGAAATGCCCGACCATTGCTGTATTTTAGGATGCGGATTAGGAGTCCCGCGATACCCTTTTGCTGCAGAAACAGAAATGCCAAATATTTTAAAATGCATAACTGTTTAATGCCTTTACCCAGATTTGATGGTGATATGAGTGAAAAAGACTTCTACTTTACAATGGAGAAGCAGTTCACTAATTGTGAACTTGTAAAACCGCCTTCCGAGTTTATTGACTTTATTTCAACTATTGAAAAAATTTATTCCGATAATTTCGATTCCACCTGTCATAAAGTTGGGTTTTCCCAAATACTCTATGATAAAATGGTAGACGTGGTGCCCTACTTTTGTTGCGAAAACTGCAAACCAGACGTCATTAAGGCTGTTTTTATAAGAATCAGAACATACTTTTTGGTAAATCATTTTAATAAGAAAGCGAATCAGCCTAACTTCAAAAATGTTAATTTTTTGTGCATAACACACCATTAGGACTCACTTTTATGTGGGGTGTTTCCGGATTCGAATCTAGTCTAATTAAAGTAAATATTTTTAATTTCATTTCAATTTTTGAAAAGGCTTACTTATTTTGTCAAGCAGATTTAGATATTTTTTTAAAGGCCACAATCTTCTTTCCAATACTCTTATTCGTCAGCCGAAATTTTTTTTAATAAGGCTTCACTATGGGTGTTTTTAATATTGTAAATAGTTTTATTTGAACTGAATATACTTTTTTATTTCCCCTAAGTAGTTTTTTTTAGATTTTTTATATTTATTTTTTGTTATTGTACCTGAATTTGTGCAATTTTATTTTTATTTTTATTAATAAGTTTGATTTTTGTTTTTTACGTTTTTATGTAACTACTACGTATATTGGTGAAAATAGGCCTCTAGGGGAACCGAACACCTAAAAACATCGGTAACGCGCCTACATTGCTCCCTCCTGGGTGGTGTGGAAAAGCAATGACAACTTTCATAAATGGATACAGCTCACTAATCTTAAATTTTTAATATATTACTATTGTGTGAGAATAATGATTTAGTGCACTGTGTCCAATTATAGTAACTTTTTTATATTTGAGTTATGGGACTCACTTATTTTCTTTATTTATTTATTTAAATAAACAATGATTTTTTATACAAATATGTCTGTTTATTCATTATTTAATGGAAAATGTGGTGATAAATCTCAATATTAACAGCGAGGGTGCAATACGTCGTCTTTGTTGTCGCTTTTCCTCGAGTTTAATGCAAGGTAATAATAATAATTATTTAATTGCTATGATTATTCATAACAAAGCTACGCGATCTATCACGCCCGAGCAACGAGGAGGAACACGCATTATTCCAAACCCAAAGGATGCTGTTTATGTTTGGTGGAAACGCCATATAAGCAACTTTGTAGCAGTATGTGAACACTCCCTTATATGCACGCCACGCACACACAAAGTACAAAAAGAAAATAAGCAAAGGCATCTATGAAAAAACACATTTAAATGGTGGGGCACTTTACTAATATATGCTGTAAGTAAGAAAAATGCTTGTTTATTAAAAATATTCACAGAAATTTATACAATTAGCAAGTTGCGTTTTATGTAAACAAAGAAGAACAAGAGAGTTGTCATGGAAATATTAACCACAGGATTGCTTTTCTGCGTAGTGCTAAAAGTTTTAGAAAGTTTTAGAAAATATGAAAAAATTTTCGCTAAACAAGTAAAATCTTTGTACAAACATTTCCAGATCAAATAAGTTGCTATAATAAATAATTTTCGGCAAATAGTTTCTATTATTTATGAAGTTATTAAACATTTGTCACAAGCTACTACTACTTTTATTTCGGTCCTAACGAATGACACCCTTCGTTGAGTGGCTTCCAATAAGGGGAACCCGATCAGGTGAGCACAGCTGTAAGTCGAACAGCTGATACATATCTTACTTGTACAGTTGTACTATGGTCATAGTGTATCAGTACAAGTGTAAACTCTTCTTTTGACAGCACAAATCGACGTCAAAAAATTGTTGTTGGCTTACAAATCGCTGTCAAAAGTTGGCAAATTCTAACGGGAAAATCTGGGTTGCTATTGTTGTTTTCGTTGCACTCGGCAAAACAGGGTTTTGTGCAGGACCGAATATCAAAGAAACAGGATTCTTGTTTGCAGAAAAGTGTTGCTGTGTTGCACACCTTTTTCACTCCAGTTTGTAGGGCAACTTTTAAGCGAATCTTTCAGTTTATACTTTTATTATACTTTATATCATAAAACATAAAATAAAAAAACTTAAAACTAGTAAATTTTATTTATTTTACAGAAAAACTCTGAGGTAAGCATCTTCGAAATGAGAAATTAGACAGAAAATGAAAACAAACGTTTTTTTGGAAACATGTATATACGATGTTTTTAGATAGATTTACTATCAAATACATATCTTAGCACAAAGAAGGCTTCAAACCCCAACATTTGGTATTTGTTTCCTTTAGGGGTCAACTCCTAATAAATTAGCTAGAATTATGGAAGATAGCTCAAAATACGGGGTTTGGCCTCAGGATAACGAATCCGGAAGCGCTTTTTTAATATTTAGCTTCTCTGATGAGAACCCGCCCTAATTTTGGTACCGGACCCGGGTCAATTTTCGGTTTTTTGACCATAACTTTCCACAGACACATAACTTTCCAAAACCCGTATTTTGAGCTATCTTCCATAATTCTAGCTAATTTATTAGGAGTTGACCCCTAAAGGAAACAAATACCAAATTTTGGGGTTTGAAGCTAATTATTAGCAGTTGTTTGTTATTTGTTTAATAGAAAATAGTGAGCAGACTCGAAAGAGTTATTCTAACTAATAACTAATGTCGGCGAAATACCAACAGGTTATCATAACCTCTAACGAGATTTTTAGCCGAGCTTCTCTTTCCAACTTGTGGTGTGTTGCTTTTGAGTTTTCCTACAAGTTGGCGGGACCTACAGTTTTTTGCCGACTCCGAACGGCACTTGCAAAGCAAATGAATTTTTTGCTGAGAAGCTTCTCATGGCAGAAATACACCCGGAGAGTTTGCCAAACTACTGCCGAGGGGCGACCCCGTTTAGAAAAATTATTTTTCTAAATAATTTTTGATGTTACTTTTGTCGGGCCACGACTTGGTGTAGAAGGCCGAACACTTAACCGCTACACCACGGCGGCCGCCAATTCTAACTAATAATTTTATATAATTCGCTGTTATTTATGTTAAAAAAAATCAAATTTCCAAGTTCTAGCGAACTACTTTTTTATGCAACCTACTACTAATTTTTTATCCAAATCGAATGCAACTCGGCGCAAAATGATGCACTTTTTCCAAAAAAACAACTCTGATGAACAGGTGTTAAACTCATTTGGGAATTTTGACGTCTATGCAGAAGAGTTTACACTTGTATTGGTACACTATGACTATGGTATACAAACAGACAAGCACACAAACGTGTAGCACCCACCCTCGCTAACTAGATTATACCCAACAAAAATTTTTGAAAGTACTTACGCTTTTCTGCGTAGTGCTAAAAGTTTTAGAAAGTTTTAGAAAATATGAAAAAATTTTCGCTAAACAAGTAAAATATTTGTACAAACATTTCCAGATCAAATAAGTTGCTATAATAAATAATTTTCGGCAAATAGTTTCTATTATTTATGAAGTTATTAAACATTTGTCACAAGCTACTACTACTTTTATTTCGGTCCTAACGAATGACACCCTTCGTTGAGTGGCTTCCAATAAGGGGAACCCGATCAGGTGAGCACAGCTGTAAGTCGAACAGCTGATACATATCTTACTTGTACAGTTGTACTATGGTCATAGTGTATCAGTACAAGTGTAAACTCTTCTTTTGACAGCACAAATCGACGTCAAAAAATTGTTGTTGGCTTACAAATCGCTGTCAAAAGTTGGCAAATTCTAACGGGAAAATCTGGGTTGCTATTGTTGTTTTCGTTGCACTCGGCAAAACAGGGTTTTGTGCAGGACCGAATATCAAAGAAACAGGATTCTTGTTTGCAGAAAAGTGTTGCTGTGTTGCACACCTTTTTCACTCCAGTTTGTAGGGCAACTTTTAAGCGAATCTTTCAGTTTATACTTTTATTATACTTTATATCATAAAACATAAAATAAAAAAACTTAAAACTAGTAAATTTTATTTATTTTACAGAAAAACTCTGAGGTAAGCATCTTCGAAATGAGAAATTAGACAGAAAATGAAAACAAACGTTTTTTTGGAAACATGTATATACGATGTTTTTAGATAGATTTACTATCAAATACATATCTTAGCACAAAGAAGGCTTCAAACCCCAACATTTGGTATTTGTTTCCTTTAGGGGTCAACTCCTAATAAATTAGCTAGAATTATGGAAGATAGCTCAAAATACGGGGTTTGGCCTCAGGATAACGAATCCGGAAGCGCTTTTTTAATATTTAGCTTCTCTGATGAGAACCCGCCCTAATTTTGGTACCGGACCCGGGTCAATTTTCGGTTTTTTGACCATAACTTTCCACAGACACATAACTTTCCAAAACCCGTATTTTGAGCTATCTTCCATAATTCTAGCTAATTTATTAGGAGTTGACCCCTAAAGGAAACAAATACCAAATTTTGGGGTTTGAAGCTAATTATTAGCAGTTGTTTGTTATTTGTTTAATAGAAAATAGTGAGCAGACTCGAAAGAGTTATTCTAACTAATAACTAATGTCGGCGAAATACCAACAGGTTATCATAACCTCTAACGAGATTTTTAGCCGAGCTTCTCTTTCCAACTTGTGGTGTGTTGCTTTTGAGTTTTCCTACAAGTTGGCGGGACCTACAGTTTTTTGCCGACTCCGAACGGCACTTGCAAAGCAAATGAATTTTTTGCTGAGAAGCTTCTCATGGCAGAAATACACCCGGAGAGTTTGCCAAACTACTGCCGAGGGGCGACCCCGTTTAGAAAAATTATTTTTCTAAATAATTTTTGATGTTACTTTTGTCGGGCCACGACTTGGTGTAGAAGGCCGAACACTTAACCGCTACACCACGGCGGCCGCCAATTCTAACTAATAATTTTATATAATTCGCTGTTATTTATGTTAAAAAAAATCAAATTTCCAAGTTCTAGCGAACTACTTTTTTATGCAACCTACTACTAATTTTTTATCCAAATCGAATGCAACTCGGCGCAAAATGATGCACTTTTTCCAAAAAAACAACTCTGATGAACAGGTGTTAAACTCATTTGGGAATTTTGACGTCTATGCAGAAGAGTTTACACTTGTATTGGTACACTATGACTATGGTATACAAACAGACAAGCACACAAACGTGTAGCACCCACCCTCGCTAACTACATTATACCCAACAAAAATTTTTGAAAGTACTTATAAATTGACAATACCTTCCAAAAAATATTGTAAGTACTTATAAAAATTATATAAGGCAATAATAAGCGGTAATAATATTTCAATCAGCTTTTTGCATTATTTCACAATAAAAAGCCAGGGTAGAAAATACACTCGCGTGCAAACTAAAAGCAGCGATAGCAATAAAATCTCGATTCAATAAAAATAAGTTCTATTATTGAGTAATATACAGACATTGATCTAAATTGATCTCTATTTAAATTAACAGATCAAATCGTTAACGACTAAAACCGACAGTCGGGCGGAAAAAATATAAGCACCGATAAAAAAAAAAACTCGCTAATACAAAAAAAAGTTCAATAATATTTATATTTATTAAATTTTTAAAAACATAATGTCCGACCCAAAATCTCCCCATATCGTAGTGGAGCCACTTAAACTGGGTGAAGACGGAAAGCCTCAGGCAGGCCTGCTGACTTCACCCGCTCAAAACAGGCTGGAAAGCAAAAAAAGGGCAAAGAATTTTCAACAGCAAAATTCATAACCGAAAGTGGCAGTATCATAAGATACTGCACTAGATTCGCCTCAATCCCTATAGAGGATAATACGGAATCGGTTCTAGAAGTCAAGGAGAAATCTCTTGACAGATTTTGGACACGGCTCCAAACGGCATATGACGCAATCATCGAAACTGATGATTCAGACTTGCCAGAAAATTTTAAAGAATCGGCTTATTCAAAGAATGAAAACTGCTTAGACCGATATGAAGAGACAAAGGCCATGATCTCCGATCAATTAAAACTTTTAAGGCCAATTATTTCACCTACTCTACAACGAGTAGAGTTGCCCCAAACCCAAATCAAAGAAAGAAATTCAGGCATATATCTCAAAGTGCCGGCCTGTGATACTGAAGTATTTCATGGGGGTTATGAGCAATGGCCGTCGTTCCGAGATATGTTCTCAGCCGTTTACATAAACCACCCAAAGCTATCACAAGCGCAAACATTATATCATCTAAGAAATAAAACTAAAGGTCAAGCAGGAATAATAGTAAAACAGTTCACACTTAACGATGCCAATTTTAATCTGGCTTGGGAAGCGTTAAAAGCTAGATATGAAAATGAATGAGTATTAGTCGATAAACAAATAACGACATTAATGAATCTACCAAAAATTCAAAAATAAAATAGCGAGGAATTTCTTAAACTACAATCAACAGTAACAAACTGTTTGTCGGTTCTAGAAACCCGAAAAATTCAAACTGAAAACTGGGACCCAATTCTAGTCAATATTTGTGCTGCCACATTGCCAGAAAAATCTTTAATTTTATGGGAGCAATCGCTCTCATCCCGCAAAAAATGCCCAACGTGGCAACAAATGAAAGATTTCCTCACCACCCAGTTCGAAATCGCAGAACGGGTAGGTACAAAAGAAACAAAGCCGAAAAACTCAAATGAATACCAAAACAAAAGCTTCTTTAAACCCCAAGCCAGTAATTATAACTCCCATAATAGGAGTAACTATAATTCAAACAACAAAAGCTTCACCAAAAACCAATCGTTCACATCTGAACAACATAGCTATTTGTCGTGCGAACTGTGTAACGGAGGCCATTCAATAAGATCTTGCGAGAAATTTATAAAATTATCAACAAACGAGCGAAATAATTTAGTCAGGACTAAGAAACTCTGCACAAACTGTTTATCAAAGACTCACCCAGTGCAGAGATGTCCAAGTGTTCACAAGTGCGCATATTGCCAAGGGAGACACAATTCGATGCTCCATATAAACAATCAAAATAACTCTCAAATTGGTCGAACTTTCAATAGAACCACTGGACTAGCGGCAACAGCTAGTCCTGAAAATATCGAATCAGAAAGTCCTGAAAGTTGTCAAGAATAACCATGCTGCTCAAAAGCAGCCAGAATACAAACGCTTCATTCAGAAAATGAAAGCAAAACATTATTACCTACAGCAATCGTCTCCATCGAACACCGAGGAGAACGATTTAAGCTAAGGGCCTTAATCTATCAAGGATCACAGCGATCTTTTATAGCATTGAAGGTCCAACAAACTTTAAATCTACCAACCAAATAAGCCAACTTTGAAATCTCAGGAATGGGTGGAAGAGTAGTACAAAACTCAAATAAAATCTGCCTCATTACCTTGATGTCTTCAAATGCGGATCAAAGAATAAAAGCACAAGCTATAGTTCTGCCGCGACTGACAAACATGCTCCCAAGCTATAATATAAATAGCGAGCACTGGCAAAAGTTTTCACATCTGAAACTTGCCGATCCCAATTGCCATACCCCCGATCAAATCGACATATTATTGGGAAGCGATCTAATCCCCCAAATAATACTACAAGGTGTTGAGAAAATCTCCAACAACCTATTAGCCCAAAATACCATCTTCGGATGGATTTTAAGCGGCCAAGTCAAAGAGAAAATCTCCACGTTCACAACGCAAGTGGAAGATATTTCAAACGAAAATCTTAATTCACAATTGAAAAAATTCTGGGAAGTCGAAGAACTCCCTCCAATTCCCGTTACTACAGCTGACGATAAGTATTGTGAGGACTTCTACAAAGCCACAACTACAAGATCAGAGAACGGGCGGTACGTCGTACGACTACCATTTAATACAGCAGTTTCTAAGTATGGAAAAAAACCTACTTAAAAAAGGTGAGCTAAAAACCTCATACGACAATGTTCTTGAGGAGTATCTACAACTTGATCATATGGAATCAGTAAATTCCTATGAAAAAATTACAAAAGGCAAACACGCCTCATTTTATCTTCCACACCTCGCGGTTATAAAACCGGAAAAACTTACAACAAAAGTAAGAGTGGTGTTTAATGCATCTAAATGCACAAGCTCAGGTAACTCCCTAAATGATGTTTTATACACGGGACCAACATTACAACCAGATTTAATGCTACTTATACTACAGTGGCGTATGTATAAATACGTTTTCAATGGTGACGTCGAGAAAATGTACAGGTAAATCCTAGTACATGAAGACGACCAAGATTACCAGCGAATTATATTTCGCAGTTCACCTAGTAGTCCAATACGCGACTACAGACTAAAAACGGTGACATTTGTCGTAAACTGCGCCCCCTTCCTAGCCATTCGTACATTACACGAACTGGCAAAGGACACAAAAGCTAAATTACCTCTAGCCGCCCGGGTGCTAAGCTCTCAAACGTACGTAGACGACATACTTTCGGGAAGCCATAGCCTTCCTTTAGCGTGCAAATCACTAGCTCAAGTTATCGAAGCCCTCGACTCAGCAGGGTTTCCATTAAAAGAGATAACTTCCAATCATCCAGAAATACTGGCAAATATAAAAAAGGAAAATCTGCTAGACACCAATTTTCTAAAATTTGAAAAAGAGAGCACCACCAAAACCTTGGGCATACAATGGAATGCAATATCCGACCAATTTCCATACACTCTTGAGTCGATATCTGCAAAATCCGCAAAAACTAAAAGGCAAATTCTGTCTTCTGTGGCGAAACTTTTCGACCCCGCAGGATGGCATGCGCCAATTATGATTCAAGCAAAGATCTTGATACAAGAATTATGGCTAGATGGAACCGATTGGGACGAAGTGGTTAAACCACTCCGCTTACTAAAATGTTCCCAATTTGCAAACAACCTGCATACTATTTCCGAGATACAAATACCTCGGTGGGTAAATTTCGCCCCTGATCACCAAGTCGAACTACATGGCTTCTGCGACGCTTCTGAAAAAGCATATTGCGCAGCGATTTATGTGCGAAGTCATCACAATGGCAAAACTGCCAGCCACTTATTAGTAGCAAAAGGCAAGGTCGCACCCCTCAAGACCGTAAGCCTTCCACGGCTCGAGCTATGCGGCGCACTTCTGCTCGCAAAACTAACCTCGACCGTGCAAAAACAGCTAAACCTGAGCAATAGGAAATTGTATTTATGGACCGATTCAGAAATCGTCCTAGCATGGTTAGAAAACCCACCACGTACGTGGAAAACATACGTGTCAAACCGCACAGCTGAAATAATTGATTTAGTAGGACCAGCAACTTGGCGGCATGTTGCCAGTGCTGATAACCCTGCGGATCTTGGCACAAGAGGCTGCAAACCATTGCACTTAACAACCACCACACTTTGGTGGAACGGCCCATGCTGGCTAGTAGAACCACAAGAAGCGTGGCCACAATCACCTGCACGAAATATCATAGCCCCAGAAAGTCGAAGAATCGAAGGTTTTCATGCCACTCTGGAGGACACGGATATCCTAGAGCGATTTTCGTCGTTCCCCCGAGCCTTAAGGGTAATAGCGTATATGTTTCAATTTGTAAATCGCTTAAAGAACAAAGTGCAGGGAATACCTAATACCGAAAGCTATGCTCTAACGCACCAAGAGTTGCAGCGGGCAAAAATAGCTCTAATCGAGTCCACGCAAACTCGATACTATAACAGTGAACGAACACTGCTAATGGGGTCAAAACCTATTGACAAAAAGAGCGCTCTATTAGTGCTTAACCCCTTTGTAGACTCGAAAGGACTGATTCGCGCCAACGGAAGGCTAGCGAACTCTAGCCTGAGCTACAATGAGCGGCATCCCATAATAATAATCAGCATTTGCCATGCTTTTCATTAATTATCTTCACCTTTTAATGGTACACGCCGAACACCGGCTAATGCAACAAATGATCCGACAAGAATTTTATATACCACGACTAAAGCCTCTGATAAAAAAATGCATCTTTACGTGTAAAGTCTGTACGCTACATAAGCAAAAGATGCGCACGCAGATCATGCTCTACCACCTGAACGCTGCAACTTTTCTCTGCCTTTCACCATCACGGGTGTTGATTTTGCCGGACCTTTCCAGTTAAAGGCCTCGATGCTAAGGTCATCTACTATAACGAAAGGTTACGTGGCTGTTTTTGTATGCTTTACGACAAAAGCCGTGCACTTAGAGTTATGTTCCGATCTGACAACGTCAGCTTTCCTCGCGGCATTTGCACGCTTTGTCGGACGGCGAGGATTTCCCTCCAAAATCATGAGCGACAACGGTAAAACCTTCATCGGTGCCCAACGCGCAACCGAAAAAGAGTTCGTACAGTTCGCAAAAGAAGTCTCGCCGCATGCCATTGAAAAATATGCACCTCAAGGCATTAATTGGCAATTCATCCCCCCGAGCGCCCCACATATGGGTGGACTATGGGAATCAGCTGTTAAAAGCTTTAAAACACATTTTAAAAATGCCGCTGGCAATTATAAATTCACATTTGAAGAGTTCACAACGCTACTCATACGAGTCGAAGCCGTTCTAAATTCACGGCGGCTATCAGCGCTCTCGCAAGATCCCTCCGACTTTACAGCCCTCACACCTGGGCATTTTCTTAGAGGAGCTCCACTTCTGGCTATACCAGAACCAAACGTGGACTCACTCTCCCTCATAAATCGATGGGAACGAATCAAAATTCTCCATCATGAATTTAGTCGCCGATGGAAGGAGGAATATCTCAAAGACCTCCATAAAAGATATCGGTGGAAAAACACTCAAGAAGCTCCAAAAATTGGAGAATGCGTCCTAATTCATGACGACTGCCTCCCACCTACCGAATGGCGGCTAGCCCGCATCGAAAAGCTACACTACGGTTCCGACGGTCACATCCGGGTAGTTGATCTACGCACACAAACTGGAATGTTAACGTGACCGCTTGTCAAACTATGCTTTTTACCAACCGAGTCTAATATCGCTAACACCAATCGCGCGAATATCTGAAAATCGATAACAGTCGTAGCCAAAAAAAAATAGAGAGCAATTCATCCACCAAAGCGATATTGCTACTCGATGTCAATACCTTACTCCAAAAGAGGTAGCTCGAAGGACTAGATTCCTCGAAATCGTGAATACTAACACGCGCCGCAAATAAAACCGCTTATCATATATACAATGATCCAGCCTTATATAAGAAATACATATATAAATATACATACACAGTTAAAAATATTGGAATATATTTTAAACCCTGCTTCGGTTTAAAGCAAATTTTAAACATTTAAGGGTTTAATTTTAATATTTTGTAAAGTCTACTGCAGAAAATATATTTTTACAGTATAAATTTTAAACTTTCCTAGTTCTAAATCAAAATTTATTCTCCACAGGTGTACTTTTTATACCTACTTTACTCTAACCAGCAAGGTTAACACTTTAAAGTAATAAAATTTAACTTATTTTGGATTAAAAATAAGATTTGACTCTTACAAGTATTAGTTTTTAGACTTTCTTGGTATAAAAGTAATATTCTGGTCTTTCAATTAGTCGCTGCTGACAGTTGGTTTTGAATTACTTTGTTTGTGTCATGCGTAGTGGGCTCTGATATTTTGCTACGCTGGCGTCTGTCATCGTGCCGATCAGAGATCTGCAGTTGCTACGTTGTTTTGCGCCACAACTGGTCACGGGTTAGCGACTGCGGTCAATATGATCATTTTGTTTGATACGCTTAAGTACTAAGTTAAGAACTTATATACACACTAAGCTGTTCGTTATATCAACTTTTTTGCAAATCTTAAGTTCGCCGGGCGGAATATGATAGATTTTCCTATAAAAATAAACTGTGCAGAATTTCATTCCAATTAGATAACTTTTATAACTTGAACGTTGCATTTGAAAATTTTGAAAATCATGTGCATTCAGGGTGCAGCAGATTATATAAAATAATTAATACCCGCAAACTTTATAGACATTTCTTACGTGGAAAAACATGCAGAATTCGATTCTGAAGACAAAATATGAAAATATGCCATAGGTTTTGAGATTCCGCGAAGTTATCGCTTTTTACAAAGTATCAAAGTTATAGCCGTTTTAGTATGACTATATAGCTGTATTTGGTATATCGATACACGTAATCGGAAAACTTATTTCAAAATTAACAAGTGTTTTTTATGTAAATTTCATACGAATACTCATGTGGGGTTTATGTATCAAGTTTTTGATTGCTTTGTTGTACAGTATCGATATGCTAAATGTAGCTGTAGCCCGATTCCCTAACTTTTAACCTCTCGTCAAGCGTTTAGGTTTTCGCCAGGGTTTGGCGTTTTCTCTTAACGAAACTGTGATTCTCTAACTTGCCTTTAACGCATTTCCATATTTTCAACATTTCGCACCAAATAAAAGGCCACAAACTCAAAAGACATTTTTATTTCAACTTAAATTTATTATTTTCTCTTAAACACTTTTAAACACCATCAAATTAATCCGCGATAACTAGCTACAATAAAAGTGTTAGCGAAAACAGCTGATCGAGCTTATCGACTTTTAGTGTGGTTAACACTTAGAGAATAGGGAAAAGCGATAAAAATGGCGTTAAACAGAATTAACGCTAACACTTGGCGATAAAATAGTTAGGGAATCGACCGTTTCTGTACAAAAATCGACAAAATTATCGATTTTAATGTCGTCACGCTCGATTCGATTCAAAATTGAAAGAAAAAAAAATTGTTACTACCTCAAAAGCAAGTGAGAAAATAAATCGACAAAATAAAATTTTTTACAGAAACAAAAAAAAATTATGTGACGTCATTATGACGTCAAATGGACTATTTCAGTCGAGACGATCGATCGAATTGAGTTACAGAAACGGGGTACTCGAATATTTTACTAAATTGACTAGGTATAACTTTGCTAAGATTTTAAGTAGAACGTGTTTAAGCAAGCGACTATGATTACGGGCCAGTATATTTAAAAAACTTCGCTTTGCGCTTACTCTTTTTTAAGAAACTTAATTAAGTAAATCGTTAATTACTTTCGTTTTCTTTGGACGCTCTTATTTAAATTATTATACTTTTTATTGACTAATAAAAATTAAAAAGTATTCCGAAATAATGTACCAAGATATTTGCAAATTACCAGTTTGTTACGCAAAAGTGGCAACGCTACTGGAATGATTTACATACACACCTTATTTCGTTCGCTTTTTGGCGTGCCCAAAATTACGCACTATACTGGTCTCTGATTTCAATAGCTGTCAGCTGTTCCGTTTTCTTTTCTTGGTAATTGCAAATGTTATATTTCTGAAGCTCTCGCGCAACATATAAAATATCATAAAATGGCTTCATTTATCAAAGTAAAAAGTGATAATATAATAAAATTTGTAAAAATTAGTCCAGTTATCGATGATAACACGGAAGAAATTACAAGTGATGATATTATATATTCGGGTAAGTTAAAAAAGTAGAAGAAAGTAAAAAAATACATATGTATGTACTTTTCTGTTTTCGTGAACCGTTTTTTGCAGTTGGATTGGCGTTTGAATTTCGCGAGAACGCGGTGCTTAAATTTTGCGATCGAGATGGAGCAAATATCGAAAACGACCACCTCGCACAAATAGTGAAGCAATACGGCAAATGCAGTTGTTTTTTACTTGTAGTTTGCATTGGCGGTAAGACATTTTTTATGCAGTAATCGTGAATTTGTGGTTGAATTCATGAAATTGCATTGTGATAATATATGCAGGTATGTACATTTATGGCTACTTTGATTTTTATGTTTTTAGATGAAGAAAGTATTTCTAAACCTTTTGAAAAAAAGTCAGCATTTCAAATCCACAGCGCTGGATTAGAGGCACATCTGCGAAGCGGAGATTATTCACACATTTTGCGAGAGTACAGTGCTAGTGGAACTCATACAGACTCTTCAAGAAGGCTGCTGGTTGGAGAGGCGGTATCTTTTATGAGACATCATTTTGGAAATTACCCTTCAAAAACGCAGAAAATAGCAACTGCAGAGGCTATTATTGCTCTTTTTCCAAATTACAAAGTTGAAGGAAGCGCATATGGTGGAATTGTAAGTATTTTTTTTTTGTGAATTTGGGATATGATGCAGTGAAATATGAAAGCACCAGACTTGTTTGCTTTCATGAAGCAGCAACAGAGTTGTTTGGTTTCATTTTCAACATGCGTCATATTTAATTCTTTAATTTAAACTTTCAGGAGCTTTTCTACAATCCTATCGATAACACTGGGTATTTAGCCTCAAAACTAAAAAATTTTAATTCGTATATATATACATATATGTAGTGCTCAAATTAAACACCCCACATGCCTTTACAAGTTGCACCTCCGCGCACCAACGCTCCTCGCGCAACAACTGCACCGTCGCCAACACCACGTAGGGCTGCGAATGGGTCCGATACCGCGGACACCATAGAATCGTCCCCAAGGGATCCCGTAGCGGCACATAACGTACGTTGCCCACTGTGTCGTCGCCCACACGCGTTGCGTCTGTGTGGCATCTTTAAGGCTATGCAGCCGCTTCAACGGCAACAGGTGGCACAGGCGCAAGCCGTAACCACCGCCGCGTTCGCAGCAACCCTGCGGCCGGCCACCTCACCACACCTCACACGCACACTAACACAATTACACATACACCAAATGTCAACACCAAAAACGCCCACACATTATAAACAAATCACAATTGTCCAAACTATTGTACCCGCCACACGAATTTCTTTTGCGCTCCCCTTTAATTTTTAAATTAAAGTCTTTTTATTTATTTAAAAGTACCGAGGTGAGTGAAAAGTGAAGTGTACCCAATTATATAATGATTTTTTATATAATAATTTTTTTTTACAAATTTTGTAAAGTGGGCGGGTCCCCTTGGTTCTTGGTTCGATGACCAACAAAAGGTGATGAAAAATTTCTAAACACAAAGCCATTTGATAAGTGCCCTTGAGCAAGGCCGAAATTACGTAATCATGGTAGCTTGTAATTGTTGTTGCTTTTCCATCTTGTTCACTAATAATAAAAACACAGAATAATTTAAGAAAAATTATTCCCAAACGGTCAAAAGTCCACCAAAGTTTCAAAGATTCTCAAATTAATGACCACAAACTCATAACATACTTACATATTAATCGCAGGACACAGCGGAAAAAGCCACCTGTGAAAATAAGCTGCAGCTGTCAGTAAAATGATCACAGGGTGCACTAAAATCCTTGACACTGCTAGTATAAATGGCGGCCGATTGATGTCGCTCTAGTTGTCGATAAGGTAGTATAAAAACAAAAAAAAACGAATAAAATGAATACATACTAAGTGAACATGATGGATATAAGCTGGCAATAATTTCAACGCAGCTTGGCGTAAGAGGTACACACTGCGGGCTTAGAAATTCCTAATCCCCTTGGTTCTTGGTTCGATGACCAACAAAAGGTGATGAAAAATTTCTAAACACAAAGCCATTTGATAAGTGCCCTTGAGCAAGGCCGAAATTACGTAATCATGGTAGCTTGTAATTGTTTGTTGCTTTTCCATCTTGTTCACTAATAATAAAAACACAGAATAATTTAAGAAAAATTATTCCCAAACGGTCAAAAGTCCACCAAAGTTTCAAAGATTCTCAAATTAATGACCACAAACTCATAACATACTTACATATTAATCGCAGGACACAGCGGAAAAAGCCACCCTGTGAAAATAAGCTGCAGCTGTCAGTAAAATGATCACAGGGTGCACTAAAATCCTTGACACTGCTAGTATAAATGGCGGCCGATTGATGTCGCTCTAGTTGTCGATAAGGTAGTATAAAAACAAAAAAAAAACCAATAAAATGAATACATACTAAGTGAACATGATGGTTCAAATAAACGTCAAATAAACGTCAATAAGGGCGTTACAGAGTTCGTTCCGGACGTGCCGCCACTGGTCTTTGGGGATGGCCAAACGGTCGTTGCCTCGGTCAAGAATGCCTATAAGGATCCTGTCCTTAGTTACTTCGGCAAAGCTTGGTTTGCCCACTCCGGGGTGAGGTTTTAACTCCACGTCCGATCTCTCGCGTTTGAAAGGGTTTCCGTTTACCCTCTTTGGCACATAAGTGGTTTGGAAATCCGGTACCAGAGATTGCGCCAACTCCACTGACTTCCTATAACTCGGCGACAGGGTTTCCTGCGAAACTCCCCCATATTTCTTAGGGCCCTTACAGCCAATCGTTTTTCCAAGTACGCAGAGCGGATGGGAGATGTCTCCTGGGAGTCCGGACCCATAGTTGCCATCGCGGTCGCTCTCTTTGCAGAAAGCTCAGGTGAAGCTTTTTTCTCCTTTGGATTTCCGAGGCCAGTTCGTGAGACCGCTGCCACAGACGTTAAGAGATTGGTTTTCATATCGGCGATTGATGAAAGTTATTAAAAAGGAGCCAATTATAAACATTGCCGCTTTATGAGCTTATTTCGTACTTGTTTACTGCTACCCACAAAAAGGGCATGATTTTTACAGTTAAATTTAAAATTAATTTAGTGTTCCTCACAATTTAAAAAATTATAGTTAAAGAGACAGATTTCTGGAAAAAACCCTGAAATGTTGCTATTGGCGGCGTTCCTTCCTTTTCTACTACAATTTTCCTAAAGGGGAATTTTTTTTTACCCTTTTTTTCATCCTTCGTAAATGCAACTCTAATAGAGGAGCTATGCCTTGGCAGATGTCAAAATCTGCTTAACCTTATATAATTTAACAATGGTATGGGCGAAATTGCTTAATTGCAAAATATATTTCCAAAAGTTCTAATTCTATTATTGCTTTATTTTGTTCAGATTTGCTAAAGGCTTTTGAAGCAAAACAAATTGGCAAGTCGTTACCATCATGATTTTGACTAAGTATCGCACCACAACCCAACTTCGGTGCATCTACCGTAATTAAAAATTCTTTAATAAAATCTGGATATTGTAATAGTTTTGGAGGCATCAAACTTTTTCTAAGTTTTTCGAAAGCTAACTCACATGACGTATCCCAATTAAATTCAACCCTTTTTCTACTCAGACGATTCCATGGAGCTGCTAAAGAAGCGAAATTTGGAATAAATCTCCTATAATAATTTGCAAATGCCACGAATCTTCGGACAGCGTCTTTATCGCGTGGCTTAGGATACTTTTTACGGTGGTGTTACGTGCGAAATGAACTCGGAAACATTCTTCTCAACGTTGCTCAGGAATTTCCGGGTAGTTCGGCGCGAGTAACGGATGCGGGTTGGCACCAGGGTCAGATTAAATTACTCGCATGCGAGGATGCAAAAACTGTAGCACTGTACAAGGCAGCAGCTGCTAAACTGGGTGAAGTCTACAAGGACGCAAAGATCGAGGTCGTCGACTGGAAGGACATTCCAGCTCGTCCAAGGGCAAGGGCATGGATTCCGGCCATCCCTGACGAACCCGAGAGAATTCTCGGGATACTACGGCTAATGAATCCGTCCCTCCCAACGCATGACTGGAGTGTCAATCAGTGAGGCGATTTCCCTCCAATATGGAGATTTCCCTCCTAGTTAGGGCATAAATACGTCTAGACCTTTTAAGATCCCATTTTGGCCAGGTTTGTTTCGATATCCGGCACCCTGGGGATTGCAGCCATCTTTCGTTGGCTTGACGGAGTGTGTGCTCCTTCAGCATTAGTTTGCATGTGGCAAACGGCATACCTAAGCGCTCTTTATCCTGAAGAACCTGCTTGGTCGTGCCCTGCCTGGCAAGCTCGTC
Source organism: Campiglossa producta (assembly GCA_964058755.1). Lineage (NCBI taxonomy): Eukaryota > Metazoa > Arthropoda > Insecta > Diptera > Tephritidae > Campiglossa > Campiglossa producta. Next base: position 140,579 of record CAXKVI010000072.1, on the reverse strand, counting down.
TGCCTTACAGTTTCCCTCAATGTCCCTATGTCCCGGGACCCATATGAGGTTTACGCGGTTCTGTTGGGCCATCTCCTGAAGAGATCGACGACAGCTGAGCGTCAGTTCCGAGTTGAACGTGTATGAGCCAAGGGATTTGATGACTGCTTGGCTATCGCTGAAAATAGCGATATTTTCTCCGATAACACGTTTGCTTATCCAGGCCGCGGCGTCCAGGATTGCCGAGACATCCGCTTGGAAGCGCTTCAATGATCAGATAGTCTGAAGGAGAGCTCAAGGTCCAAATCCCTTGAATAAACCCCCCTCCAACTCTGCCGTCCAAGTTCGAGCCGTCGGTGTATATGGAAGTGCCACCATTTGTTTCGCGACACCAATCCGTCCTCTCCCAGTCTTCCCTGCTGGAAATGTTTATTTTGAAACAGCTATCCCCGACTGTAGTGAAAGCTGTAAGATTCCAGAATACTGGAATGTCCAATAGTATCCGAGTAATGCCGTTCGGGCTCTGCAACGCCGCCCAAAGACTATGCAGGCTGATGGACCGCGTGATTCCGTCCCGGCTGAGGGATAATGTGTTCGTATACATCGACGATTTACTTGTGTGCTCACCGGACTTCGAAACCCATGTTCTGCACCTGTCGGAAGTGGCTGAATGTCTCTCCAAAGCAGGTTTAACCTTAAATTTACAAAAGTCGAAGTTTAGCCAGAAAGAGATTAAGTATCTGGGGTACATCATTGGCCAGGGCGAACTTCGAACGGATCCCGGAAAAGTACAGGCCATGTTAGATTTTCCGGTACCACAGTCCCTCAAGCAGTTGCGGCGTTTCCTCGGTCTCACTGGTTGGTATAGGCGGTTTATCCCTAACTTTGCCAGTGTTTCCGCACCGCTGACGGACTGGTTGAAGAAAAGGAAGGATTTTAATATGACGCCTGAAGCCGTAACGGCCTTTGAGCAGCTCAAAGATGCCCTAGCTTCACCGAAAGTTCTCGTGAACCCGGACTTTTCAAAACATTTCTACGTACAATGCGATGCTTCTACCACCGGCATCGGAGCAGTCCTGTTTCAACTGGATGACGATGAACAGGAGCGTCCCATTGCGTATATATCCCAGAAGCTGAACGCGGCCCAGAGGAACTACACAATTACCGAACTGGAATGTTTAGCGGCGGTATCCAGCGTGAAGAAGTTGAGCCGAGTACATATGGACGAGATCGACGGGGTAGGGCTCGAAACTGATTTGTCGCTGGATGACCAAGCGTTCCTGACGGAGGATTACCAGCAGCTGGTGAAGGCGGTAGAGGAAAGTGTAGATCGGGTACCGGACGTGAAGGTAGTGGATAACATAGTTTACAAGCGAACCAGGTTTAGAAGAGGCGAGGAGTTGGAAGACAGTGTCTGGAAAGTTTGGGTGCCGGAAGGGCTGAGAGAGACCTTAATACGTCGAATGCATAGCGGGGTGGCGGCTGGCCACGGAGGGATTGCAAAAACTGTCCACCGGTTGCAATCGAAGTATTATTGGCCGGGAATGGGTCGGGAAGTAAGCGTGTTCCTCGGAAAATGCGACATATGCAAGTGCTCCAAGGCCTCAAACAGGATTAGTCGACCGCCCATGGGAGCTCGAACCCAGACCGAGAGAGTATTCCAACGCCTATACATCGATTTCTGTGGACCCTATCCACGGTCGCGTGATGGTCATTGTTATATTTTTGTGGTACTCGACCACTTTTCAAAGTTCCCATTGTTGAAACCTATGAGGAGGGCTACGTCTAAAGGGGTTATCCGATACCTAGAGAGCGAGATGTTCCATGTTTTCGGAGTACCGGAGGTAGTGCATTCGGACAACGGTCGACAGTTTGTTTCAGACATGTTTCAGGACTTCCTCAAAGCGTACGGTGTCAGGCATGTGAGAACGGCAGTGTATTCACCACAGGCGAATGTCTCGGAGAGAATAAACAGATCCATGCTAGGAGTTATAAGGTCCTACGTCGAAGAGGAAGACCAGAGAACGTGGGACACGCATGTATCGAAAGCAGCCTTTGCACTTCGCAGCGCGGTTCACGAGGCGATTCAGATGGAGCCTTACCGGGCGGTATTTGGGCAGAGCATGGTCCAACATGGAGACTCGTACCCGTTGCTGCGGAAACTCGATCAAGTCACTGACTCGGACGTAGAGCTTGTGCCAAAGGATCTCCGGCTCCGACTACTGAGAGATAGGATATCCCTAAACTTGCAGGTGGCATATGAGAAGAGCCGGAAGGCATACAATACTCGCGCTAGACCAATAAATTATACAGTGGGGCAAGTTGTATACCGCAGAAGCTTTCGGCAAAGTGATGCGGCGAAAAGATTCAACGCCAAGCTGGCTTCTAAGTTCGCTAAAGCAGTAGTTACGCGACGAGTCGGCCAATGTCTGTACGAGTTGTCGGACATGAGAGGAAGAAGTATGGGAGTGTTTCACGCGAAGGATATCAAGGTATAACTCAGGGACGTGGGTTATAGCCCCACTCAGACTTATGAATAACAACATCGGTTCGTTTTTCGAGCTCATCGAAATCACCAAGACTCTTCGATTAGCTCGCCCTGTTACGAAAAGTGTAAATGTAGTATTAGGAGGTATGATGCTAAAGTCAATTTCGCCTGCCGATGCAACCGTGCACGGCTTGCATAAAGCTGAAAATTTTGCGAACCATTTTTTTTTCTTTTTTGAGTGGCTGGCGCACCCCAGTTCGCGTTGTTCGTTTTCCGGCCTTTTCCTTTACGAGCGGCCGAACGAACAGCATCGTACAGGTAAGAACAAAAAAAAATAAAAATATTAATTGAAAATGAAAAAATAGGCTGATTATGCTGCCTTTATTAGATATACACGAAACAGCAACCGCAGGGAAATCAATGCATAAGCGGCTATCAGAAGCGGCGCCAAAGTACCCAAGGATTGGTCGGATGAAGATTGAATCCAATTGTTAGCGGCACCAGAAAGCGTTGGCAGCAGAAACATTGTACGATACGACAATTGCGAGGGCATCAACAGCCACCACCAACTACAGCAGTCAGAATAAATGAACCGGAATCATCAGCGGGTAGGCAAGCACAGATGCAGTACAAAAAAAAAGAAAGAATTTTCATCGTGAGTAGTGAGTGCGTGTAAAAACACATATGCGATCCACGTTTTGGGGTGAGTGCAGAACAACTTAAATCAATATACGTATTCTTCGAGCGCACCGTGTAGATGGTCATAATCCACAAGACCATTGCGCGTTGTATACACTCCATCATACACGCATAATCAAAAGGAAAATAAATTCGGTAAATCAACTGGCAGTTGTGCTAGCGGGCGTGCCAGCATTGCATAAACAACAGCGGACGACGGTGGATGCTATTCCACAATCCACAATCTCCCATACATCTGAGCGGTCCAAATCGCTGTGAAAAACAGAAGGGTAGTAACCAGCTACATTCGCGATCCACGGTCGGTTGCGCTAACGAGCGTGCCTGTTGGGCACACAAGGAAACGGGTGACAGTATGTAGTGTTGCACATATAAAATTACGGGAAAGCGAGTGGTCGTTCTTTTCCTTTAGCAAGAAAAGGAATAGTTAAACATTTATAAATATTTATCGGAATCGTTAGCAAGGTAGCAAAGAGGCGCAAGAGCTGTGAGCGCTGTTAATAGTAGCCAAAATTTTGCGTGGCTGATTAAAAATAAAGTGACCAGCTCTTGCGTTCCTCGGCTGCACATGTAGCATTAAATAATTATTATAGTATAACACGTACATTTCATACATTACCATATCATTACACGTATTTATTGGGGGTGCTTAGCACCGACAGAGGGAGGATTTGGGTAGGTGAGTAGAGTTGGAAGCGCTATTTAAGTGCGAGGTCCGATAGCTGATAACCAGGGCGCCTTAGGGAGACAGTTGTAGGATACCTTAGATATTATAAAATCCCATAAGACGGAATCGTCACCCAAAACCAACCACTCTATCACTTGCTAGGCGGCTCACACAGATTGCGCAGGTAGAACAATTTGGGTAGGTGCATACGTATGTACATATGTATGAGTCATTGTTTGTTGAGGTAGGTCGTGATCAATGTTGTTCGCACACTGGCATATGAACATGTTGTGGATAGTTTTCTTTTGTGTGCGCAACATGCTGCAGGCAGCAAAGAGTCTACGAAAGTAGTCTGAAACGTTTCATTTGAGAGTGTTTACAAGCCAATAGCTGCTAGCAACATTGATGCTAGTTGTATGATAGACCAACGATCAATAGCCATATGAAATAGGCACTTGTTGCGAAGCTTGCGCAACTTGAAAATGTAAACAATACATATCCCTACACATTTTAGTTGACTTAATATACATATTTTGGAAAGTGTATTCATATTTTGAAATCATAAGACAATTTTATTTTTCCCTACTTAGTTTGAATCTATATACTGATCTAGGGTTTTATACCCATATTCTGTATACATCAAATAATGTTTTAGTATCTGATGTACGCTAATTAAAGCGGAATTTAAGTTTAAATGACATAACATGTAGAAGTACACACACACGATAGCATAAAGCGTACAGTAAGCAATTGTAGGGATGTATGCAGATCTATGCGATCTTAAAGTTATCTCTTGAGTCTGCGTCGTTTCCATCACTATGGAAAACATCTTTTTTTATACCCTTGAATAAAAAGGGTAGTGGGGCAAATATCGAAAACTACAGGGGCATAGCTAAGCTTTCAGCTATTCCTAATAGTCGGAGAGCCGACAAAGGGACGACCTTCAACGAACGAGTAAGATAATGAAATGTACTTTATATGATAGTTCGCAGCGTTTAAAATACTTTTGTAGTAGATTAACTAGGTTTAAATATGCTATAATGTTAATCTTATTAGTGCGAAAGCTTAGGGTTAAGTCTTTTATTATTTTTTACTGTATACCTTAAGGTTAAGAAATGCAACTCTGTTGCAAGTGCAACTCTGCCGAATTAGTAGCGGCAGGATACATAAAAATAAAGAAGAAAACGAAGATTCCTTCGTTGACTTGCCATACAGTCGCCAGAAGTGGGATTGATTCCCATTTTTTTTTATTAATTTGCGACAATAATTTAAATTCATTTTTAATATTTTGCACCTCAAAAGTTCAAGAAATTAAATTTGCTTAAAATTAATCATTCACACGCCTGAAAAGTTGACGCGAAAAGTTCCACATACAACATCCGAGTTGAAGGAGTGGTTGAAGTGCCTGAACCTTAACACGAGCGGAACGAAGGCCGACTTGGTGAAGCGATTGAACGAGGTGCCGCATACAATGCGCGGAAATTGCCCGATGCCACCTGAAGGCGCTAGCGGGTGAAATTGCACTTGACAACGACGAAATTCAAGCACTCAAAGCTGAGCTGAAAAATATAAATATACAGTGCGAACTTCTTACTAGCCAAAACGAACAGCTATTAAGAAAAATTAACACACAAGCAAAAGAAGCTGACGCTGTTGACGCTGCTGTTACTGAGTTGCCATTTGATGTCGTAAAATAATTTTTGCCAGAATTTAACGACGACGCTGATTTTACTGTATGGGTCGAGCAATTTAGAAATTTAACTTCGCTTTACATGTTGGATGAAAATTTTCAACGAATGCTGCTGATGAATAAACTTAAAGGAAAGGCAAGACAGTGGTTGCAGTCTAAACCCAATTTAATATCCGAGCGTTTGTCAGACTTACTCCAACAGTTGGCAGAATTCTTCGAGGTAAAAGAAAACAAAATGATTCTTCGGCGCAAGTTTCAAATGGGTACCTGGCTATACACAGAATCGTTCCTCGAATATTACAAGGCAAAAACATCAATGGAAGAAGACGAATTGGTCGACTGTATTATTGAAGGCATTTCCGACGAGCAGCTCCGAACTCAAGCTCACATGAAGTGTTACCGGTCTACGGCAAGTTTAGTGTTGGCATTTTCGAAAATCCAGTTGAAAAAGGTGGTGAGCTCAACATCGACAAACACAATTTTTTTTTGGAAGATAACGAAGATAACGAATATGTAAGGTATTTTAATATTAAAATAATTGAAAATACAAATGTCACACGATCTGGCAACTACTTTATCAACTACCCTACCAAATTAATACAACTCTGCTTACAACTCTGCGCAGAAGTCGAAGTTGAATTTCGAAGCGCATCCTGACAAGTCGTGTTGTGTGAAATAAAGCGCAATTCTTTAAAGAATATAATAAATAAAAATAAATATATTAAATAATAATAAAAATAAAAATAATTTCAACTGTTTAAAACTAAATCTGTGTTCCGTGTATTCATTTAATCTGGTTTAGTTTTCCGCCACAATAGTCCACCCGTAGTGTGTGACAATTTCAGAAGGGGCTAGTGAATTTGCGCATGAGACTCCGCAAAAAAGTGCCGTTATAAATGGGACTCTCGCATAGTGACCACAGCCACACATACATACCCTACGCTAATTTTACTGTATGGGTCGAGCAATTTAGAAATTTAACTTCGCTTTGCATGTTGGATGAAAATTTTCAACGAATGCTGCTGATGAATAAACTTAAAGGAAAGGCAAGACAGTGGTTGCAGTCTAAACCCAATTTAATATCCGAGCGTTTGTCAGACTTACTCCAACAGTTGGCACAATTCTTCGAGGTAAAAGAAAACAAAATGATTCTTCGGCGCAAGTTTCAAATGGGTACCTGGCTATATACAGAATCGTTACTCGAATATTACAAGGCAAAAACATCAATGGCGAAGGGCATATAAATGGAAGAAGAAGAATTGGTCGACTGTATTATTGAAGGCATTTCCGACGAGCATCTCCGAAGCCGGTCTACGGCAAGTTTAGTGTTGGCATTTTCGAAAATCCAGTTGAAAAAGGTGGTGAGCTCAATATCGACAAACACAAAGGATCAAAAAGCAGCAACGGTGGTTCGCTGCTATAATTGCAATTCCCTAGGACATTTTGCGGCAGACTGTAAAAACCGAAAAGAGAAATGGGTGCATGTTTTCGTGTGGTGGTATGGAGCATCGAATTGCTGTTTGTCCGGGCAAGACGTCTGCTGTTCATTTGTAATGTAAGGTATTTTAATATTAAAATAATTGAAAATACAAATGTCACACGATCTGGCAACTCTGCGTACAAGAGCAGAAGTCGAAGTTGAATTTCGAACCGCATTCTGACAAGTCGTGTCGTGTGAAATAAAGCGCAATTCTTTAAAGAATATATTAAATAAAAATACTTTGTTGCTTTTTGACTTGTAGTCTATCGCTGTAAATACCGACGGTATTTACAAGCAATTTTCGGGATTGTATGAAAATGTGTTTTTTGAGAAAAATTTACCTACGCGCTGCAGGAACCAGACAAGCCGACATATGTTTCGATGATACTGGAGTTACATCTCTTCAAGGACTTTTCTTCCCGGCATTGTGAGAGTCGAACTCACAACACTGTAGTGACTTGTATGCTAGAAGGTCTAGCACCTTAGGCCACTACCCAGCTTGAAGGTAAACCCTTCTCAGTGTCCATTTATGCATATATTTATACTTCCATATAGAACATTTCTTTAATTTCAATGCTAACTTATATGAAAGATTTGCGAATTTTTAGGACTTGGTGTGAAACCTATGAAAGAATTTTCATACTTAATTAAGCACGAATATTTTTCCATTTATAACATTAAACTCTTTGTTGCTTTTTTGACTTGTAGTCTATTGCTGTAAATACCGACGGTATTTACAAGCAATTTTCGGGATTGTATGAAAATGTGTTTTTTGAGAAAAATTTACCTACGCGCTGCAGGAACCAGACAAGCCGACATTTTAATTAAGTATGAAAATTCTTTCATAGGTTTCACACCAAGTCCTAAAAATTCGCAAATCTTTCATATAAGTTAGCATTGAAATTAAAGAAATGTTCTATATGGAAGTATAAATATATGCATAAATGGACACTGAGAAGGGTTTACCTTCAAGCTGGGTAGTGGCCTAAGGTGCTAGACCTTCTAGCATACAAGTCACTACAGTGTTGTGAGTTCGACTCTCACAATGCCGGGAAGAAAAGTCCTTGAAGAGATGTAACTCCAGTATCATCGAAACATATGTCGGCTTGTCTGGTTCCTGCAGCGCGTAGGTAAATTTTTCTCAAAAAAACACATTTTCTTAAATAAAAATAAATAATTTCAACTGTTTAAAACTAAATCTGTGTTCCGTGTATTTATTTAATCTGGTTTAGTTTTCCGCCACAATAGTCCACCCGTAGTGTGTGACAATTTCAGAAGGGGCTAGTGAATTTGCGCATGAGACTCCGCAAAAAAGTGCCGTTATAAATGGGGCTCCGCTGGTAGCAACTCGCAAGTTACCACAGCCACACATACATACCCTACGCTAATTGGATAGCCGAGCTGTACAACGTTAAACGAACGTAAAATTCCAATTAGAAGCGTGAACAATCGAGAATAATCCAAAGCGCTTATAAACGAATGCAATCATCAAACTCCACTCGTGTATCTACATACGTAACCGAAAGTATACGAGAATCGAAGTGCGAAAATCGAAGTTGATGCAAATATATCTGTCGCGTATAGTGCAACAAACAAGAACGAAGTGATCAAAACAAAAAAGAAAAAAAATTCCTCTACACAAATTGAAAGTGCCTGAGTTAAAACAGAAGTGTCGTGATGCAGGCTTACCAGTTGGTGGTAGCAAAAAGCAATTAATTGAACGTCTGAGTGAAAACAATTTCCATGGTTTCTCCGATAGTGACAGTGCCACTGTAGTGTTGCAACGTATTGCAACTTTAGAAACAACTGCGCAAAATAATCAAGCAACAACTAGCACATATACGTGTGCAAAAACGCAAATACCGCCTACAATGTTTAGTAGTCTTAATTCTTTGTGGACTAGAGCGCAAAATCCGAGTAGTTATGGTGACTTAGATTTTTCGCGATCGAGACATGTGACGTTTGGGCCGCAGCCAACCATTCATTCCGCGACTCCGCAACCGTCATCGTATATACCTAGTTCAAACACAGAGTATACAAATCAACACTATTCACAATATGCGTCTTCTCCGTATATGCAGGGATATGGTACTTCGCCGACAGTACCGCACTATTATAATCCGTATGATAACGTTCGCGACATAGTCGCATTATTACCGTATTTTGATCCGTCATCTGATAAATCGCTAAATTCAAATCATTTTATCAAACGCGTTGAATACCTTAAAAACGTTTATCGCTGGAGAGAGAACACGCTTTTGTTTGCCGTACAACAAAAGATGCGAGGATCTGCCAAGTATTTGGTTAATTCTCTGCAAGAAGTGTTCGTTACGTCGCCGCAGTTCGTACATAAATTTTTATTAGACTTTTCGTGTATTATAAACGAAGCTGATGTACATCTCAAGATGGCACAGACAAAACGTCGTAATAACGAGTCCGGTCAAGAATATTACTACCGCATGCTTGCATTAGGAGCCAAAGGTGGTCTCTCCGATGCAAGTATTTGTCGCCATATCATCAATGGCGTAAACGATCCCGATCTACGAATGAAAATTTCCAACGAGTATATGCGTTGTCAAGATTTACTTCGCGACATAACAAACTATAGTGTTTATAACGAAGTTAAATCCGTTCCACCTAAAATCGGTAATTAAATCCCACTTTTGAAATTGTCACACACTACGGGTGGACTATTGTGGCGGAAAACTGAACCAGATTAAATAAATACACGGAACAGAGATTTAGTTTTAAACAGTTGAAATCATTTATTTTTATTTAAAATATTCTTCAAAGAATTGCGCTTTATTTCACACGACACGACTTGTCAGGATGCGGTTCGAAATTCAACTTCCTATTTGCTCTTGTACGCAGAGTTGTATTAATTTGGTAGGGTAGTTGATAAAGTAGTTGCCAGATCGTGTGACACACATAAGTATTTTGTTTTGTAAGAATATTACTTCTAAATTTTTTATTTAAGGTGTGTATTATATAATAATAGTTGTTGTTGTTGTTGTAACGAGGTGTAGTCCTGCCCAACGCGTATTTTTCCTTAACCTAAATTGTCATCAATATCTTCTAACGGGAGTCCAAGGAAACTAGCAGTTTCAATAGGGTTGGACCAAAGAGAGATGGGTGTTAGAAGAGTGGGCTCAAATGAGCAAGAAAATAAGTGATTGGCATTGTGGGGGGACGAGCCGCATGCCGGACATACATTCGGCACATCAGGGTTCAGTCTAGATATGTAGGAGTTTAACCTGCTACAATATCCAGAGCGTAATTGAGCCAGAGTGACCCTTGTCTCTCGAGGAAGATGACGCTCCTCTTCAGAAATGCCAGGTGTTGCGGCATGTAAGACATTGTTTAGCGGACAGAGCGCAGAGTAATGGCCAACAGACGTTGTATGGATATGCCCCAAGGCCTGTTTATGCACCTGTAGATCAAACGGCGTTGTTATATAGTGCCGGATCTCATCAAAATGTTTACGTAATGCGATTTTATGGTCCTAGGAGGCGGAATGAGTTCAAGCAGTTGTTTACCGGGGTGCTGTGGTTTACAGCAATTCAGTAGGTACTGCTTATTTAGCATTTCATTATGCTCCCTAACTGGAAGCATTTTCACCTCATTGTGTATATGACATATAGGTGACATAAGGACGCACCCCTTAGCGGTTCTGAGCGCGGTGTTTTGACAGGCCTGAAGCTGATTCCAGTGAACGTCTGCCAGTCCCGGCGACCATATCGGCGACGCATAGTTCAGGATCGGGCGACCAATTGCCTTGTACGTTACCAATAACGTTTCTTTGTCTTTACCCCAAGTACTGCCGGCTAGTGATTTGAGGATTTTGTTACGGCTCTGTAATGCAGCTGAATGGGCAGCGAAAGTGTGCATAGTGTCGAAAGTCACTCCTAAGATTTTTGGGTGAGCGACAGTAGGTATTTTATGATCACCTACATAAATTTCTAGTTCCATGCCAACCTGCGCTGTCCACGTCGTGAATAGGGTCGCCGAAGACTTTGTTGGCGACAATGTCAAGCTTCGGGCGGTGAAGAACTCGACTAGAGAGGGGAGATAGCCATTTACTTTAGAGCACAGCTCATCAACGGAAGTACCAGTAGCCAATATCGTGCAATCGTCTGCGTAAGAAACAATCGTAACTTCTTCTGGTGGAGGAGGAAGCTTCGAAATATAGAAGTTAAACAATAACGGGGAAAGGACAGACGACCGACGACCACTGAGATAATTGGCGGTCCCACGCTTGAGTCAGGGGGGGAGTGACGAGTCTTCCAAATCGGATACAAGCTGCCCATGATTTACTGTATCAAAAGCTGGACTTAGATCGAGTGCAACTAGAACCGTCCTGTCATTAGGTCTGTTTTGATTTAGACCGTCAGTTATCTGAGTGTTTATGACATTTAGAGCAGATGTTGTGCTCCTGCCTTTCCTGAAGCCATGTTGGTGCTCGGCTAACAACAAGTGTGGTGTATAGAGCGGGAGTAGGGCCGCTTCAAGTGTCTTTACTACTGGCGAGAGGAGTGAAATCGGACGATATGACTCCCCAACGTTAGCTGGCTTTCCAGGCTTTAGTAGTGGGATCACAGTTGCCTGCTTCCATTTGTCGGGTATGACAGCTGTGATCAAAGACAGGTTGAAGACGGCAGTTAAATATTTGACTCCCGCTGGGCCGATATGCTTGAGATGCACCATGGCTATGCCATCAGGGCCGATGGCTTTGGAATTTTTGGCCTTCCGGATGGCCTCTTGAACCTCTGTAGCGGTGATGGGAACGGGGGCATAGTTTTTGTGTTTATGCGCGCGCCTGAAGATTCCACGTCTTGTCCTATCTTACGCAGGCTGTGGGACATACTGTCGACAAAAAGCCTGCGCACATTTCCTGGGGTCATTTAAAGTCTTGTCACCAAAGGTGATGTCGACATTTTTTGGTGGACCCGAAGGATTCGACAAGGACTAATTTCCCAACACCGGTAGAGAGGTTACAAGACCTAAGGTGCTCCTCCCATTTGGTTTGTTTGTGTACGTTAACCAGCCGCCTGATTTCCACGTTGAGATCACCGATCTGTGGGTCAGAGGGATCGATGTTGCGTATGAGGTCACGTTCATTGGCCAAGGCTGCGGCCTCAGCTGGGAAGTTAGGCCTGATATTTTCTATTCTACCAGCTGGTATAAAACGGGCTGTAGCCTTTTTAATGACCTCACGTATGTTACGCTCGCCAACGAGTACATCAGTGGGAATGGGAAGATCACCAAAGGAGCTCTCCGTGAATTCCAAAAAGCCGACCCAATTAGCCTTTTTGAAATTCACGTATGTTCTTTTCTCCGACGTGATAAAATTCGTGGCACGATCGACGGACAGGATGATAGGCAGGTGGTCGGATGACAAGGCCACCATAGGTTGCCAGTTAACGCTGTTAATTAACCCCGGGCTAACAATAGATAAGTCCGGGGAGCTACTGCAGTTAACAGCCATCCTTGTTGGGGTGTCTCCGTTCACAGTACAGAAAGAGGAAGTGTCAATTTGCTCGGCTAATTCCCGTCCTCTGCCGTCCACAGAAATGTGTAAATGCCACATGTCATGGTGGGCATTAAAATCGCCCATGATGATACGGTTATCGCCACAAAGAAACGCCCTAAGGTCAGGACGATAACTTCTGGGGCAGCAGGTGTCGGGAGGGATGTATATATTGATTAGCTCACTATTAGATGAGTGTTACGTGCGGCCAATGGCAATGGCGGGATGCTCGCACGTAATAATATGCAAAGAAAATGAAAAGAGCGGCGAGTGAATAAGGATGTAAACAATGGTATTCACATGTAAATATGTACAATAGTTTTTATTAAAAGTAATTTGTATGTGAAAATGAAATGTAATGGAGTGGATGTAATTACAAAGTGCACAATAAAAATTATGGTATGGAAAATGTAATTGTTTACTTTACCTTGGTTTGGCAGCTGATGACTCTCGTATGTTCGGAAAAGAAGTGATCGAGTGTCTAGATAAATGTCAGCTCTGTACTGCCGCCGACAGCCTACATTTGTAGGATTCGAAGGGGTAAGAGCTGTTATCGGTATAAAGATAAAAATTAAAAGTAATCGCGCGGAAGATATCCGGTTTGTTACGAGGGGCGGCCGATATATTTAGACCGGTGGTCTAAACATGCCGGCCCCCCTTGCGACAAGCAACGCTAAAAGAAAAGGAGGAGTCACCAGCCACCGCTCCAATCGAAGACTTAAGCTAACACGACGACTCTATGGATGGTGGGATGACGCCCCATAGGCTCTCCATGGTAGCTGCTACAAATTGCCCTGTTGTGGATGAGAAAAGGATTAGTAAATGGACGTGGTTTTGTTATGTTCATTGCACCTTAAGATTACTGTCGTCCAATATAATATATGGGATGGATACCGCCTATTGTTGGCACGCCCCAGATATGATTAGGCCGAATATTGTGGCCTGGGCCAGTAGGCCGTTGATAGTGGATGGCGGTGTGCCGTTCAGCATGAGGCTGGCGTACACATCGGCGCCTAACGTGAGGCGCACTGGTGAGGCGCGAAAGAACTCGGGGTCAGCCAGCTTCATAAACTGAAACGGCACCGCAACTGTTGCATCGATGGTTGTCGTCGGGTTCATCCGGTGGTGACGTGCGACGATCGTGGCTTGGGTCGTGACCCTTCTGCCCACCCCAAACTCTCCTCTCAGCACTAGAGTGCACCTGATCGGCCGAGTCCCCCCAAATCGTTCCAAGTCGAGCTCGGTAGCGAGCTCGCTGTCGATGACCGAGGTGGGTGAACACGGGTCGATCAGTGCGCGGACAAAATGTAGTCTGCCGCCGGACTCAATACAGACGGTCGCAGTTGGGGCGATGGCGACAAACGATCGCAGGATGATGTTGGAGGTGGGCGTGTTGGCTGCTCGACCCGACCTAAATGCGGCGGGAGGATTTTGCTGGCGGACGAGAGTTTTGTCGGTGGCCGGATAAGGTGCCGTCCGACCCGCTGTAAGGCGTGATGAGCGGAAAGGACGCGTTTCCGCGTCACCCCGTCTTACCGCAGTGGGACGGCGAGATGGTCGGAAAGGACGCGTTTCCGAGCCACCAGGGTTCACCTTACCGGGCCTGTGCAGTGGTCGGAAAGGACGTATTTCCGAGCCACCCTTTTTCTTGTCCTCTGTCGGGACTGGGTCGCGGCGTCTCCACTGCTCGTGCCGTAGTAGCGGTCGGAAAGAACGGGTTTCCGAGCCGCCGAGCTGTGGAGTTTCTGTCGGTGCTGACCGTATTGCCTCTTCTTCTTCCTCTTCCTCTGCGACTTGCTCTGCCCAGGATTTCGTGGTTTCTGTTATGGCTATTGATAGGGCGCCATCAGAAATTTCTCCGTCTTCTTCGTCTTGCGGCGTGTATTTCGATGACTCGCCTCTCACTCCATCGATGTGGAGTGTGGCTCGTCACACCGGTAGCAGCGGTCCTTGCACGGACATGCTTCCGGGCGGTGGAATGGCGACAGGCAATTGGGGCAGTACTTGTGGATAAGTACTACCCGCAACCGCTCTTCAGCCGCCATCCGACGGTATTGCTGGCAAAAGCGGATGCCGTGGTTGTTTCCGCATAAGCGGCACGGGATGGCAAAGGGACGAGACCTTTCCTCGGTTTTATCGCGTGTTGCGGTGAAGCGAGTCATTCTAAAATTTAATAGCCCGTTATTTTATGTGAATTTTTTATGGTTGGGTGGCTTGTGTCCCTAATATGGGTTTTGACTTATGGGCTTTGAATTTACGTGGATATTTTTCTTATTTATTCCGACCTTGGTATTTTGGGCCTTTTTGCGCCTCTTTTTGGGTATTTTTGTGCTTAATTTACCAACTTTTTTTTTACGATGTAAATGTTCGATTACCCTTCATTTACCAAATTGGGTGCGGTGTAAATGTGCGATTACCCTTCATTTACCAAATTGGGTGCGGTGTAAATGTATTATTACACTTCAGTGAATTTTGGGTAGATTTAGATATTTACCCCCATCTGGCAGGACCATTCGGATTCTGGCCCCATTTTTCCCATCTGGTATTGTTTGTCATTTGACAATTTCCTACCACCCAAGGGAAACCGGAAATAGAAGCGTGGACACTTAATATGTGCCGTAACTTTATCGACCGCGCGCCCTTTGCAATAGTCCTAAATGACTAGTTTTTGGCCTGGATGGTTAAAGTTTATCACTTGCGCCTCTGAGCTAATGCATTTTTAGCATGTGTGTGCATAGCTGCAAATAAGAAGCGGCCATTTCAATAATTAAAGTCGGTCCGCGTAACCAGCTGATCGCGCTGTCGTTGATTTCCGGCTAAAATCACCCACCCTTAAGTTTCACCAAACGGATCGCGAACAGCTGACACGCTTTGTGCTGCCACATCGCATCGATGGTAACGAGTACTCTTGCGATGTTAAGGCCCAGGCAGATGCTCCACGGCAGCTGCTAATAGTACATTTACACTGTTCACCCCGTCATTGTGGTGACATTTCCCATACCGTCACGATTTGGGGAAACTAATTTAGGGGAATGGTGTACGGTGGCTGACGGCACGAATTTTTTTTTTTTTTGTACAGCCTATTGTTTCCTCAATTATGTTCTCCGTGTTTATTTATGTTGGTACACCGAAAGATTTATACTGAGGCTAGTATTGACTTTAATTGGTTACATTTCATACCGCGCGATGCAGTGACGCGTTTCCTGTAATAGGGCCTTAAGTGGAGGTTTTAGTACCCGTGCATCCGGTAGCGCGATTTAGTACTAAAAAAAATTGGTAGTGTGGCAGCGCAAGACGGCGCTCTCAATGAATAAATGTCATTGAAAATTTACACGCGGTAAGTTGTACGATTTGTTAATTTTATTTTTTAATTGTATTTTAATAAATTTTCTATTTCTTTTTATTTTCAGGTGAGGTGCATGGACGTGGGAAGGAGCCCCAGGATTGTGGACGTGGTCGGAGAGTTGCAGGTAAGTATACATGGAAAAAGGTAAGTGTATCGTAAAATGTATATGTTTGTATGTGTATGTATCACTCGCTGTGGTAGCCGGCACCCAGCGATGGATACATACCTGCACAAACTATTTAGACATGTATATTAATCTTTTTCTTTTTGTCTTTTCAGGTTTTATGGGCAGCTTTCTATATGCCCCATCAATGAGCAGCCAAACATATGCTCCACCAATGGGCAGCTGAACATATGCCCCAACGAAAATTGCGTTGTGGCACTAAATTGATTGGTGAGGTGGGGCAGCTTCATATATGCCCCACCAGTATATGCCTTGTGACACGCAAATTTATGCCACATAAAGGCAGTAGGGACAAACTCATTGTTGACGCTAGTGGTAAAGCTACGATTTCAAATGATGGCGCTACCATTATGAAACTCTTGGATATTGTGCATCCAGCTGCTAGGACACTAGTTGACATTGCTAAATCACAAGATGCTGAGGTAGGTGACGGCACCACATCAGTCGTACTCTTAGCTGGTGAAATTTTGAAACAAGTCAAACCATTCGTCGAAGAGGGCGTGCATGCACGTATCATCATCAAAGCTATACGCAAGGCATTACAATTATGCATGACCAAAATCAATGAGATGGCTGTACATGTTGAGGCGCAATGAAAAGAACAACAACGCGCTCTATTGGAGAAATGCGCCGCAACAGCAATGTCATCCAAATTGATACATCAACAAAAAGATTTCTTCTCTAAAATGGTTGTTGCACAACAGGGTGAGTTGGACGAAATAACGATGGTAGGATTTAGAGCTATGGCCCGGGCCATGATAAGGAGTTGACCTTTTTTTTGGAATAGGGGTTATGGGATGTCGATACAGCTCGAACCCATAACAATAGGTTTAGTTAGGCCCCGCTGCGTATAGGGGCATATTTTTGTTTCAAGAGTTAACTTTTTTTTGGACAGGGGTTATGGGATATCGATACAGCTCGAACCCATAACACTAGGTTTACCTAAAAACCCGCTGCATATAGGGGAAATATTTTTCTGTTGTATGCCAAACACTGGCATGGCGCTGGGCGGGTAGCAAATTATTGCGCCGGGGGTATCAAAATTTAAATTGGCCGAGGATGGTTCCTCTGGAATTTAAGTACGTGTTGCACTTGCCCGCACTGAAATTATTATCATGGCCCAATAAGTTTTGGATGGAAAGGGCCGCCGTATACGTGAGTTGACTGCCATGCTATAAAAACGTTTCAATTTCGAGCCTGTACGCTGAGAAAGTTGCTACTCGTGGTCTCTGCGTTACAGCTCAAGCTGAATCACTCTGTTATGAAATGACTGGAGGATTAGCTGTACGTCGTGCATGTTATGGTGTGGCGCACGGGACGCCTTGTAAACGGCAACAAAATTCCGACATCTCTGAAGCTGTGTGTCACATGATCAGAAGGGCTGTTGCCCTCCGTAAGCATGTGGGGCGTAATAGCAAGGATAAGAATGGTAAGTTCTGTTTGATTTTGATTTGCATAGAGAACTCTTGTATTAGAGAAATCTTATTTTACAGGTTTGCCGTTGGTGGAGATTTATGTAGGAAAACAAATTGCCGAAAACACAAATGGACTTATTGAAGGGACTTTAGTGTGGGTGATTATGTAAGGGCTACATATAAAACTGATGGTTGTGCCATGAGGCTAAATTAGTTCAATCGAATCGGGTGAGTGCTTGTATTCAATCCTAAGTTTGTTTATTGGGCTGCTCTAGCTTACGTCAGATTGAGATATTTCACAAAATTGTGTTTAACGAACACTTTTGTTGCTCTAGGTTGCTTATCTTTTCTTTCATGAGTACGCTCAAACCAAACTATAGTAATCTAGCTTTTTGGTTGGACCCAGCCAAAGCATATTAAACAAAGTAATAGTGAACTTGACGGTTCTCTCCTTTCTCAAAAACAAAATCAAGAAATTTTGTTTCTATTTGATATTTCGAAGTTTGAGTATTATTATTTTTTTTGAGCATTTTTTTTGTATGGAATAATATATTCTAGCTCAAACAATCAAAATAAAATAAATAAAATTTAGTTGTTATTATTGGTCATTATATTCTGAACTTTGAAAATTTTTGTGGACTTTTGACCTGTCGAATAATTTTTATCAAATTATTCTTCTGAGTTTTTTGGCGAAAACAAGTTGAAAAATGCTACATACAATACCAACTACGATGATTGCAATTTCGATCTTGTTGAAGGATCTTGTCAAACCGCTTTGTATTGTTGCTTTTAGAAATTTAGCATCACCTTTTTACTGGTCATCGAACCAAGGAGATTAGTAATTTTCTAAAAACCGCAGTGTGTAACCATTACACCAAACCCTGCTTAGAGTGCCTGCAGGCAAATTGCAACTATATTCTCGCACATTTTTTTGTTGTTATTTTATTTAACAATGTTATTTCTTACCTAAAGCACATACCCAAAGCGACATTCTGTTGCTATTAAGTTTGGCTTAGGATTTTTGTTGCACGCATCAGCCAAGCCTTAGCTTATTGATGGTACATTCTTTGCCCGTGTCCCGGCTTTATTATAATTTAGTTGTTATTATTGGTCATTATATTCTGAACTTTGAAAATTTTTGTGGACTTTTGACCTGTCGAATAATTTTTATCAAATTATTCTTCTGAGTTTTTTGGCGAAAACAAGTTGAAAAATGCTACATACAATACCAACTACGATGATTGCAATTTCGATCTTGTTGAAGGATCTTGTCAAACCGCTTTGTATTGTTGCTTTTAGAAATTTAGCATCACCTTTTTACTGGTCATCGAACCAAGGAGATTAGTAATTTTCTAAAAACCGCAGTGTGTAACCATTACACCAAACCCTGCTTAGAGTGCCTGCAGGCAAATTGCAACTATATTCTCGCACATTTTTTTGTTGTTATTTTATTTAACAATGTTATTTCTTACCTAAAGCACATACCCAAAGCGACATTCTGTTGCTATTAAGTTTGGCTTAGGATTTTTGTTGCACGCATCAGCCAAGCCTTAGCTTATTGATGGTACATTCTTTGCCCGTGTCCCGGCTTTATTATAATTTAGTTGTTATTATTGGTCATTATATTCTGAACTTTGAAAATTTTTGTGGACTTTTGACCTGTCGAATAATTTTTATCAAATTATTCTTCTGAGTTTTTTGGCGAAAACAAGTTGAAAAATGCTACATACAATACCAACTACGATGATTGCAATTTCGATCTTGTTGAAGGATCTTGTCAAACCGCTTTGTATTGTTGCTTTTAGAAATTTAGCATCACCTTTTTACTGGTCATCGAACCAAGGAGATTAGTAATTTTCTAAAAACCGCAGTGTGTAACCATTACACCAAACCCTGCTTAGAGTGCCTGCAGGCAAATTGCAACTATATTCTCGCACATTTTTTTGTTGTTATTTTATTTAACAATGTTATTTCTTTCCTAAAGCACATACCCAAAGCGACATTCTGTTGCTATTAAGTTTGGCTTAGGATTTTTGTTGCACGCATCAGCCAAGCCTTAGCTTATTGATGGTACATTCTTTGCCCGTGTCCCGGCTTTATTATAATTTAGTTGTTATTATTGGTCATTATATTCTGAACTTTGAAAATTTTTGTGGACTTTTGACCTGTCGAATAATTTTTATCAAATTATTCTTCTGAGTTTTTTGGCGAAAACAAGTTGAAAAATGCTACATACAATACCAACTACGATGATTGCAATTTCGATCTTGTTGAAGGATCTTGTCAAACCGCTTTGTATTGTTGCTTTTAGAAATTTAGCATCACCTTTTTACTGGTCATCGAACCAAGGAGATTAGTAATTTTCTAAAAACCGCAGTGTGTAACCATTACACCAAACCCTGCTTAGAGTGCCTGCAGGCAAATTGCAACTATATTCTCGCACATTTTTTTGTTGTTATTTTATTTAACAATGTTATTTCTTACCTAAAGCACATACCCAAAGCGACATTCTGTTGCTATTAAGTTTGGCTTAGGATTTTTGTTGCACGCATCAGCCAAGCCTTAGCTTATTGATGGTACATTCTTTGCCCGTGTCCCGGCTTTATTATAATTTAGTTGTTATTATTGGTCATTATATTCTGAACTTTGAAAATTTTTTGTGGACTTTTGACCTGTCGAATA
>CAXKVI010000072.1:0-120225 GCA_964058755.1 Campiglossa producta | reverse complement strand
TACCATAGAACGATGGAATTTGGCAAAAAGCATACTAGTATCGTTGGGAGTATACCTGATGAAAATTGATAAAATCGCCCTCCAACCATGCCCACTTTCGATATCGAAAATTTCGAAAATCACATAAATTGACATAATTCTTTAACGGAATTGGGTAAAATTATATAATTTTATAGGTGAATCCCCATGGTCATTATATAATGATTTTTTGATAAATTTTCTAAAGTGGGCGTGGCCCCGCCCACTTTTAAGGGAGGCATTTTTATACCCAGCTTACTAGTACAGGGGTATTATAATTTTGTCCACATAACTGTACTATGTACCGGCGCAAAATAATCAAGATCCATGTATGAAAGTTCTTAGGTTGAAAAGAGAAGTCAATTCAGGCTGTCCGTCAGTCTTTGTACACGATAACTTGAGTAAAAATTAAGATATTTGCATGAAATTTTATGTACAGGTTACTTTTTGGCCAAGGTAGGTTGCTATTGAAAATGAGCGAAATAGGATGATAACCCCGCCCCCTTTTTCGATATCGAAAATTTCGAAAAGCATACAAATTAACATAACTTCAGTAAAAATTTAGGAATTTGCATGAAATTTGGTATACAGATTACTCGGATTATAACCACGTCCCTTTTGTCGGTATCGAAAATTTCGAAAATCACATAAACTGACATAACTTGACTAAAAATTTAGATATTTGCATTAATTTTGGTTTAAACCTTACTTTCTGGCCAAGATAGGTTGCTATTAAAAATGGGCGAAATCGGATGATTTTCGATTACGAAAATTTCGAAAATCACATAAACTGACATATATCGGTAGCTGAAATTGATAAAATGATATAATTTCATAGGTGAATCTCTCTTATCATTCTATTATGATTTTCTGTTAAATTTTAAAAAGTGGGCGTGGTACCGCCCACTTTCAAGGGAGGCATTTTTGAAAATTCGACTGGTCGTAACTTTTAAACAAATTATGGGAGAACGATGAAGTTTTTGTCTAGGAGGAAAATGTTAGTCTTTTTATTGCCAACAACCTTTTCCTTAGACACGGAAGCTGTAGCTCTTCAAGTTTATGTGGTTATGGAAAAAATTCCCAAAATGACCCCTTATCCTTTAAGTGCAAATTAAAAAAAACGCTCGTCTGAGTTGGACTGTAAGTTTGTTCGGCAAAAATGATCTATGCGATGCCGCCTTTCAGAAAAGTACTATGGTGACTTTGTTGCAAAATGGCTGTTGTACACTTGTACTGATACACAATGAGCGTTGTTGTTTATATTTGGTTTTTTTTTGTTGTTGTTGTTGTTGTTGTAGCGAGGTGTAGCCCTGCCTAAATGTCAGACAGGGTAACCCCGACTGTATTTCTCTTGGCCGGGTCGATATAAGAAAACGACCCGGGTCGTTTCGGCACGATGGGTACAGCACAAGTACTGGTACCGTTATCGTAGAACCGGCAATACAAGAAACTAGCCGTGTAGGCTATGTAGGTCATTTAGCGTTACACAGGGTGCACCAACTGGGAGGCGACCTACCTTTACACTCCTTGGTTTTTTTTTCTTTTGGGATGCTGGACTATAGCTTTTTCCCTAATTTGTGTGTCCGTATATTTTTTGTTGATAATCAGTTTAAATATTTTCGTTTTTATTTTTCTTTATTCTTTCTACTGCTTATTTTGTTAGTGCAATCCTGGCTTTGCTTGACTTATGTGCGCAAAGGAATTCAAGCTAAAGGGGGTATTGCCGGATAATTTTGCAAGTAAAACTTGAAACCTATATTTTGTTTTTGGAAATTTCGATTTGTGCTTGACAACACGAAAAATAAGCAGTAGGTAAGTCCGCGGTGAGGTTTTTTATTTTAGTAAGTATTTGTTGTAATACTTTTGTGCGGGACTTAATATGAAAATGTAAATGTTTATATTTATGTAAAGTAGGATGGTCGGACTTTGACCGGGCTTTTTGATCCTGTTATTTAAAAATTCCGATTTTTAAGGGAAGATTTCAGCAATATTAAATTTGGAATCTATACGTATGTAATATATATTTTATAGTTCGATTTTGGGAAATTTGTGAAAAAATTCCGTATAAATGCCAAATGAACGTCTTAGTAATTTGAAATCATAGAACTCACCGCTCTTTTGCAAGGGTTACTTAGCCTTTTTTAATTATTTTGTATTTAAAATTTTTTGTTGTTGTTGTTGTTTGTCCTTCCTTTCCTCGCTTTTTTCATATGTGTAGCAACAATTTTGGTTATGTTAATTTGTATTTTTCCGCGCCCGATCTTATGTTAGTGAACTGTATTTTTATTTTGTTGTTTGTATTTTTGTTTTAAATGGTTTTGTTTTTGTTGACCGGCGAGTCCGAACAAATTATAAATTATTTTGTTTAAATATTTAGATTTTGTTTTCTTTGTAATTGTGAACACTTTTTTTTTTTTTGGTTTTCGTCACCCTAATGTTAGGTTTCACTTTTGCACGTTTTGTTTTTGTAATTAGTTTTTAACTTCTTTCTTGTGGACTGTATATTGTCTCTTTATGTTTCATTTATTTGTTTAATTTTATATATTTTTTCACTGTCCATATGTATAATTTGCGCCTTTTTTTCACTATTTTATCCATAGGTGCTATTCACTTAGGCGAAGATGGACTTTTCACTCACCTCGAAACTTTAAATAAATAAAAAGCAGTAAACTCTAAGTTTAAATTTAAATTAGGCTTTATTTAGCGGGAGCGAAAAATAGGCCGTATGGCGGATACAAAAGGTAAGACGATTGTGTTAGTGTGCTTGTGACGTATGCTGAAATGAGTGGCCGCAGGGTTGCTGCGATCACGGCGGTGATAACGGCATCGTTAGCCAGACGGTTTACCGGCTTGCCAGCTATCCAAATTTTTTTTTTAATCCTAGAATGGTAATATACGTAAATTGTAGGTGTATGTCTCATAAAAAGTGCCGTTACAGTTTACCGCAATTCCGTATAGCTATGGGAACTCGGCAGTGCTTTCCTTTTCTTTTATTGTTGCATTAAAAAGTGAATAATTAATCAATAGTCAGTTCCTGGTTCGCTTTTATCGTTCTTACAAAACAAGTGTGTACGTAAATTTTACGCAGTCTTAGCATTAACGTATGTATTATTATCCAAACTTTCTATACAATTGAAGAACAGTATCTGTGATGTACCTAACAAAATGCAAATACTTAAACATTTTCCTCAAAAGGTGAACATTTATACTTAAAATTTTGTAACTATTTCAAAAAACGGCTGACAACTACCTCTTTTCCAATATATAATGAAGCTGCCCTGTGTGGTGAGCATCAATTAAAATATTCGACGAATGTACGTAGAAATTCTTATTATTTAGTTTTAAAAACAAAAAAAAACTTAGTACTTTCATTTAATAAAATCAACATAAAAGAAAAACAGTTTTTTATTAAACATTTATCTAAAATAACTGCCCCAAACGGTGTAGAACGTAAAATTTACGTTAATGCTAATTTTAACGTAGGGTAAAATTGTCTTACGATTCTAGGGTAAGATATGCCAATATGGGTATCAAATGAAAGTTATTTTCGACCGTATTCCAAATAAGATAATTTCACCACCAGTTTATTTATTTTGACGTATATCTCGGAAGCTGCTTGACCGATTTGGATAAAATTTGGCATATCGAAAACTTGATTCATTCTAAGACTATGGTCTTAAGGTACGGGGACGAAAACGGCTCTGATGGTGACTGGATTAGGACTTTTCTCGGACGATGTTTGGATAAGTTTGCTTTGGGCTGGTAGGTGCGGTATTCTGCCACCTGAGTATGTTGGGGTGAAACCCAACTGAAATGGCTGGTGGGCTAATACCGTAACTGCCCACGTCCCGTTAAAACCTTGAAATTTAGTTGGTGGTGTAGCGCGGTTGAGGATCTTCCGTTTTTGCGCCCGGTCTGGCTCAGAACACTTGCTCATAAGAGCATGCGTCAACCCTCGCGGGGCCTCCCTGCTTGCATAGATAACCACGAGGTCATTAAAGGGCGACTACACAATCGGTCTGGATAGCGGCCCTGAGTGGGGACGAATACTAGCATGGACAAAAACAATAACAACAACAACAAAAACAACAACAAGAAAGGGAAGGGAGAATACGGACAAAGACAAGGACAGGAAACTGGCCAGCAGCAAGGCTCGCCCTAGCGTACCGCATGGGAGTAACTTGGCTTCTGACCGGTTCACAAATACGGGACAGGGTCGCAGACCTGACAGAGTGTATTCAGCTCCAAATCGGAGGGAAAGGACTCACCTGGAGGGGATGCGACCAGACATAACTGGTGGCCTGAAATCAGGCCGCAGACACGCCCGCACGCGACGCAACGAAAGGGCGAAAAGGACGGACCAGCTTCGGGGATTGGAAACAATCCCCTCCAAGGGCTGCGGAAGGGCTGGCGCTCTTGTGAATGCGGGCTCCGCAAGCAACAAAGGAGCGTCGAAATCGACATCCTGGGCAAAGCTCCGGCGCGCAACTAAATGCTCAGCTACAGTTGTCGAGAGCTGTAAGATGTTGGCACCCCATTGGTCGAAATTTGAAAAAGATTTTATGCCAAATAATTGGTCACTAATTGGTCATAATTGGTCAGCAGGTTTCAGTAATTGGTCAGCCATAGGAAAAAATGTATGCCACTTTAAAATTTTCCAAGGTGGCCGTAAGATGTTGGCACCCCATTGGTCGAAATTTGGAAAAGTTAGTATGCCAAATAATTGGTCACTAATTGGTCATAATTGGTCAGCAGGTCTCACTAATTGGTCAGCCATAGAAAAATTTTTATGACGTTTTTAAATTTTCCAAGGGAAAAGTCATTTACTTCCGCAGGCACCCTGTATACTTTAAATTTCAAAAAACAAATATGCCAAATAATTGGTCACTAATTGGTCATAATTGGTCAGTAGGTTTCACTAATTGGTCAGCCATAGAAAATTTTTAATTAATTTTTTTAAGTTTTTTGAGTGTTATCGATTAAGATGTTGGCACCCCATTGGTCGAAATTTGGAAAAGTTAGTATGCCAAATAATTGGTCACTAATTGGTCATAATTGGTCAGCAGGTCTCCCTAATTGGTCAGCCATAGAAACTTTTTTATGACGTTTTTAAATTTTCCAAGGAAAAAGTCATCTACTTCCACAGGCACCCTGTATACTTTAAATTTCAAAAAAACAAATATGTCAAATAATTGGTCACTAATTGGTCATAATTGGTCAGTAGGTTTCACTAATTGGTCAGCCATAGAAAATTTTTAATTAATTTTTTTTAAGTTTTTTGAGTGTTATCGATTAAGATGTTGGCACCCCATTGGTCGAAATTTGGAAAAGTTAGTATGCCAAATAATTGGTCATAATTGGTCAGCAGGTCTCACTAATTGGTCAACCATAGAAAATTTTTTATGACATTTTTAAATTTCCCAAGGGAAAAGTCATTTACTTCCGCAGGCACCCTGTATACTTTAAATTTCAAAAAACAAATATGCCAAAAAAATGGGTCACTAATTGGTCATAATTGGTCAGTAGGTTTCACTAATTGCTCAGCCATAGAAAATTTTTAATTAATTTTTTTTAAGTTTTTTGAGTGTTATCGATTAAGATGTTGGCACCCCATTGGTCGAAATTTGGAAAAGTTAGTATGCCAAATAATTGGTCACTAATTGGTCATAATTGGTCAGCAGGTATCACTAATTGGTCAGGCATAGAAAATTTTTTATGACGTTTTTAAATTTTCCAAGGGAAAAGTCATTTACTTCCGCAGGCACCCTGTATACTTTAAATATCAAAAAACAAATATGCCAAATAATTGGTCACTAATTGGTCATAATTGGGCAGTAGGTTTCACTAATTGGTCAGCCATAGAAAATTTTTAATTAATTTTTTTAAGTTTTTTGAGTGTTATCGATTAAGATGTTGGCACCCCATTGGTCGAAATTTGGAAAAGTTAGAATGCCAAATAAATGGTCACTAATTGGTCAGCAGGTCTCACTAATTGGTCAGCCATAGAAAATTTTTTATGACGTTTTTAAATTTTTGATTAGGTTGATTGATTTCGCCGCTGCTCGCATTATGGTCATCAGTAGTACCAGGTTCCAGCATAAGCGAATACACCAAGCCACATGGCTGTCTCCTGATCAAAGAATAAGAAACCAGATTGATCATGTCATGATCGACGGCAGACATAGATCCACCGTTCTGGACGTGCGTACCCTTCGTGGTCCCAATATCGACTCGGACCACTATCTTGTTGCAGCCAAGATACGCACACGCCTCTGTGTAGCAAAGAAAGTGCGCACAGTAACGGAAGGAAAGTTTGACGTCGAGAAGCTGCGCACGACACAGACAGCTGACAATTTCTCCACTCGACTCTCACACCTGCTATCGGAGAGCAATCCTCGACCTAACGATGCAACCGAGCAATGGAAGCATATCTCTCACTCATTACGTACCGCCGCTGAGGCCACTATAGGGTTCCAGCGAGCCCGCAAAAACAACTGGTACGATGAGGAATGCAAAACTGGCTCGAAAAAAAGAACGCTGCCTACAAGGAGACGTTGCGAACGGGCGCAACCCGCAGTGTATGGCAAATCGGGAGGCAAAGAAGGAAGAGAGACGCCTTTTCAGAAAAAAAGAAAAGTGAGGCCGAAAGGCGTGAGTGTGAGGAGCTTGAGATGCTGGCTGACAGGAATGATGCCCGAAAATTCTATGAAAAGATCCGGCGGATGACGGAAGGTTTTAAGACCGGGGCAAGCTCCTGTAAGGACAATAATGGCGACCTGGTAACCGACGTACAAAGTGTACTTAAATTATGGAGGGAGCACTTCTCCTCACTGCTAAATTGCGAGGGAGACGTCGAACCCGATACCCCAATCCCTGACGATGGAAAAGTCGTCCCACCACCTGAGTATGATGAAGTGAGGATAGCTATATCCCGGCTCAAAAACAATAAAGCGCCTGGAAAAGACGGACTACCCACCGAGATGTTCAAACACGGAGGCGAAGAGCTGGTAAAAAGCATGCATCAGCTCTTATGCAGAATATGGTCAGACGAATGCATGCCTCCGGATTGGAATTTAAGTGTGCTTTGCCCAATCCACAAGAAAGGCGATCCCGCTAACCGCACCAACTACCGCGGAAACAGTCTTCTTAATATCGCATATAAGGTTCTTTCGAGCGTGTTGTATGCCGCCATGTCTGAATTTGACCTTCCTGCAAAGCTTATACGGCTTTGCCAAATGACGTTGAGCAATACCAACAGCTCCGTTAGAATCGGGAAGGACCTCTCTGAGCCATTTGAAACCAAACGAGGTCTTAACAACCGCGCCGTAAGCGCTGCCTTCTCAGGACTGGATAAGGAAGCGAAAAAAGTGGGTCTTGCCGTGAACGAGGACAAGACGAAGTATTTGCTGTCATCAAAGAAAGAATCGGCGCACCTGCGCCTTGGCAGCCATGTCACTGTTGATAGTTACAAATTTGAAACTGTGAGGGACTTCGTCTATTTGGGAACCAGTATCAACACCGAAAATAATATCAGTCTAGAAATCCAGCGGAGAATCACTCTTGCCAACAAGTGCTACTTTGGACTGAGTAGGTAATTGAGAAGTAAAGTCCCCTCTCGAAGAACAAAGATCACGCTCTATAAGTCTCTCATCATACCTGTCCTGATGTATGGCTCAGATTCATGGACAATGTCAAAAGAAGATGAGATGGCCCTTAGATTATTTGAGAGAAAAGTTCTCCGGAAGATTTATGGTATTTCCCGTGATGCCAACGGCGAGTATCGAAGGAAATTTAACGATGAGCTGTACGAGCTATCGGTCGACAGCACCCGCCTGACGGTGGCTTCGGTCTATATGCCCTACGACGCCGAAGAACCCCCACCACAAACGGATGTGAAAGACCTGGTGTCAAATTTCTGCACGGGTAATCTTATTATTGGAGCGGACGCCAATGCTCACCATGTCCAATGGGGGAGCTCCGACATCAATGCCAGGGGCGAGTCTCTGTTTGATTACCTCTTAACAACTAACCTGGTGATTTGCAACGTGGGTAATGAGCCTACTTTTATCACTAAGACCCGAAGGGAGGTCATAGACCTCACTATCTGTAGTGAAGGCGCTTATGAGTGGGTCAGAAAATGGCGGGTTCTGGAAGAACATTTTTTCTCCGACCACCGTTACATAGAAATGGTTTTAGACTTTATTGTAGAACAACCAATCATGAAGCGCAATCCACGTAACACTGATTGGCAGTTACACAATGAAATATTAGACAGAGACCTACCAGTAATGCCCTCACAAGCCCCCTCATCAGTGGAGGAGCTGGAGGATCTTGTTACTACATTTACATCGGCGCTCTCAAATGCTCTAGGACAGGCTTGTCCAGTGCCAAAACCACGCGGTAAACACAGGCCACATTGGTGGTCCTACGATTTGGACTCGCTCCGAATATCATGCCGGAAACAATTTAACAAGGCCAAGAGCTTCGGCTCTGAGCCTCATTGGCACGAATATAAAGCTAAACTAAGGGCCTACAAAAAAGCTCTGAGACAGGCGAAGAGAACCTCGTGGAGAAATTTCTGCACTGGCGTCGAAAAGGTCGACGACACAGCGAGACTTAGACGAGTCCTCTCGAAAAGTCAAACAACCATCAGCTATCTGCGAAAACCTGACGGATCCTGGACCAGCACGGAAGAGGAAACCCTTGAGCTGCTCTTGAATACACATTTTCCGGGGAATCTGCATGATGCACCACTAGCACCTGCAACAAACCTGGCAGTAAATATACCCATCACTGAGGAAAGAGTAAGGTGAGCAGTTAAGAGCTTTGAACCGTATAAGGCTGCCGGGCCGGACGGGATTATCCCCGCGCAACTTATAAACACGTTGGAGACATCAGCTAAATGGCTGGTATTTCTCTTCACAGTCTGCCTGGCTCTCAACCACATTCCGGGCTCCTGGAGAAGCGCCACGGTAGTGTTTATCCCTAAGGCTGGGAAGGCATCCCACTACGAGCCAAAAGACTACAGACCGATCAGTCTCTCGTCCTTTGTACTAAAAACCTTTGAGAGGATACTAAGCGACTACCTCTTAACAACTATTGATAGCAACCTTATCTCTAGCTATCAGCATACATACACCAAGGGTAAATCAACAGAAACCGCTCTGCACAGCCTAGTGTCTGTCATTGAGAAATCGCTCTGTGAAAAGGACTACTGTCTCGTGGCCCTCCTAGACATTGAGGGGGCTTTCAACAATATAAGCCCGGAGGCTATCAATTCCGCTCTAACTAATCTGGGCGTAGATAGACCTCTAACTGATTTAATTGACCAACTTTTAAGGGGAACACCCCAGGGTGGTGTTCTTTCCCCGCTTTTATGGCACCTCACAGTCAACTCGTTGCTACGTGACACAAGCTGGGGGGGCGGGAAGATAGTGGCATACGCAGACGATTTAGCTATTGCATTCAGAGGCAAGTTCCCACAAACTCTGTGTGACCTGATGCAAGTAGCTCTGCGAGAAGTTTCGACGTGGTCCTCTCGCTGCGGACTTAGTATCAACCCAAGGAAGGTGGAACTTGTCCTCTTTACCAACCGGTACAAAATACCGCCACTAAGCCTACCAGAACTAGATGGCACGCGCCTGGGCTTGTCGGATAAGGCCAAGTTTCTAGGCATAGTTCTGGACAGGAAATTGAATTGGAAGGAGAATGTTCTTCAGCGCCAGAAGAAAGCTGGCATCGCTCTTTACACATGCAAAAGAGCCATTGGCAAAAAATGGGGGTTCAGCCCTACAGTATGCAGTTGGATCTACACGGCCATCATTCGCCCAATCATGCTTTATGGAGTCGTCGTATGGTGGCCTGCGTTGAGGAAGGCAACATACCTGAATCTGTTGCGGAAAGTCCATGGATCCAATATGATCTGTATAAGCGGTGCGCTAAGGACAACGCCCAACGAAGCCCTCCAGGTCATTCTGGGCATTTTGCCACTTGATCTGGAAGGGTTTCGGTCAGCGGCGGCATCAGCTCTGCGCCTAAGAGAAACCTCCAGTTGGGCTGCGGGTACTATTGGACACTCCAGTATTCTGGAATCTTACAGCTTTCTCCCTCAAAGCACAGATCGTTGTGCGACTACTACAGTCGGGGATAGCTGTTTCAAAATAAACATTCCCAGCAGAGAAGACTGGGAGAGGACGGATTGGTGTCCCGAAACAAATGGTGGCACTTCCATATACACCGACGGCTCGAAGTTGGACGGCAGAGTTGGAGGAGGAGTTTATTCAAGGGATTTGGACCTTGAGCTCTCCTTCAGACTACCTGATCATTGTAGCGTCTTCCAGGCGGAAGTCTCGGCAATCCTGGACGCCGCGGCCTGGTTAAGCAAACGTGTTATCGGAGAAGATATCGCTATTTTCAGCGATAGCCAAGCGGCCATCAAATCCCTTGGCTCATACACCTTCAACTCTGAACTGACGCTCAGCTGTCG
This sequence comes from Campiglossa producta, assembly GCA_964058755.1. Classification (NCBI taxonomy): domain Eukaryota; kingdom Metazoa; phylum Arthropoda; class Insecta; order Diptera; family Tephritidae; genus Campiglossa; species Campiglossa producta. The sequence goes on along the minus strand of CAXKVI010000072.1, from coordinate 109,721 downwards.
TCGATCTCTTCAGGAGATGGCCCAACAGAACCGCGTAAACCTCATATGGGTCCCGGGACATAGGGACATTGAGGGAAACTGTAAGGCAGACGAGCTTGCCAGGCAGGGCACGACCAAGCAGGTTCTTCAGGATAAAGAGCGCTTAGGTATGCCGTTTGCCACATGCAAACTAATGCTGAAGGAGCACACACTCCGTCAAGCCAACGAAAGATGGCTGCTATCCCCAGGGTGTCGCATATCGAAAAAAACCTGGCCAAAATGGGATCTTAAAAGGTCTAGACGCATTTATGCCCTAACTAGGAGGGAAATCTGCATATTGATAGGGGTATTAACCGGTCACTGCCTCATTGGTAGGCATGCAGAAAGGCTAGGTGTGCCCTACCGACGATGCTGCAGGAGTTGCAAAGATGATGAGGAGGAGGAAACAGTGGAGCACCTCATCTGCAACTGTCCGGCTTTAAGCGGCGCGAGAACGCGCTTTTTGGGAGTTCCGTTCCTGGATAGCCTAAGCCAGATCGCGGAAATGGACATAAAGGACTTGATGGGCTTCATAAAGTCATCTAAGTGGTTCGAGGAGGAGTAACGGTGTCGGTTTAGGAGTGTCAGTCCCGGGATTCTGCTATGTGGAAAATCCCAACAACTCAGGGATTTTCCATATGGCTGGGTCCCGGGACTGACTTTCCTTGTGTTGGTGGTATCACAACGGGCCTTTCAAAACTGGCCTAAGTGTGCCTCTGCGGCAGCCACTTGAACCTAACCTAACCTGTACGAGCTATACGCAGATTTGACCATAGTCCAGCGAATTAAAGCCCAAAGACTCCGCTGGCTGGGCCATGTTATGCGAATGGACAAAGAAGCTCCAGCACAGAAGGTCTTCCTATCATCGCCTGAATTCGGCAGCAGAGGAAGGGGGAGGCCTCGACTGAGATGTAAACAACAGGTGGATGATGACTTGAACTCCCTTGGGGTTTCCAATTGGCGTCAGTTATCGCTAAAAAGGAATGACTGGCGTGCTTTGATATGCAACGGCCAAAATCGCTTAGGCGGTTTGTATAAATTTACTTAAAGTTACTTTTTTGTTAGACAGACCAAACAAGTCCCGACTGGGAAGAAACAGAGTTATTATGTATTTACATATATTAAAAATTAAATTCAATATAAAAAGAAAATGTCCAATAATATAGTACCTATGTACATATGTATATAATAGGCTTTTTTTGTGTTCTAAATTTTCCTTTTTTATTTATTTATTCATTTATAAGAATCTATAAAGTAAATAAAAGTATAAATAAAAATATATATAAAGCTGTTAAATACTTTTTTTAAGGTTGAATTTAGTTCAGATACACGCTAACCTAAAATAGTCGGCATAAAGCCCTCTCTAGGTAGCCGATTTTAAGAAGTGAGCTAAAAACTGCTTCAATATAGCTATCTTTAATCTGCCTTAAATAACTTGGCTTGTAGTTAGCTGAGAGTCATTCAGAAGCAAGCACTACTGACTAGAGATGGGCGCGTGCATGATTTTTGCAACACGACACGACACGGTCACGAAACTGATTTTCAAAAGTTGGCACTAACACGCACGGGGAAAAAATACCAAAACACGACACGACACGACACGCACGAAAAAAATATAAAACTGTATTTCATGGATTTTATTTTGTTTTTGTATATATTTGTAAAGATGGCATGTACTTTGTACATAGCATATACTTATGCATCAAACAAACTAAAGTTTGTGGTGGAGTGAAGTGGAATTAGAAACTTATAAAAAAATATAATTTAGAAAAAATATAATGTGCCAACCCAGTTTGGTAAAAAAAGGAGATCGTGTTTTTTCGTGCGTGTTTTTTTAGGGTTTTCGGGCTCAACACGATCACGACACGAAATCGCATTTTCGAACACGCGCACATGCTACTGACTACCTCCTAGGCTAACGCCATGTTAAAACAGCCAGTCTGTTCCATACGAAGTAGTTAGCTTTTCAAACAGTATTGGGTGCGAAGTAGTAGACTTAAAATTTATTATACCTTTCATGAACATGAAATGGTATTATAACTTTGGTCCGATGTTTGTAAATATGAGAAGAAGAAGAGATAGACCCATCAATAAGTATACCGAAATGATCAGGATGACGAGATGAGTTGATTTAGCCATGTCCGTCTGTCCGTCTGTCCGTCTGTCTGTTTGAACGCAAACTAGTCCCTCAATTTTTGAGATATCTGGCTGAAATTTTGTATGTGGCCACCATTTTGTAATATAGGAATCATTTGTCGGAACTGACAAGATCGGACCAGTATAACATATAGCCCCCATACAACCGATTGTTCAGATATAAGGTTTTTTGGCCAAAACTTCTGCAATTAAAAAGTTAGAAACGTAAAATTTTGCAACTCGAGTACTTTCTATTTATGTAGTGTATATAGTGAAAATCAACCAGATCGGGCAAATGTAACATATAGCCCCCATACAACCGATTGTTCAGATATAAGGTTTTTTGGCCAAAACTTCTGCAATTAAAAAGTTAGGAACGTAAAATTTTGCATCTCGAGTACTTTCTATTTATGTAGTGTATATAGTGAAAATCAACAAGATCGGGCAAATGTAACATATAGCCCCCATACAACCGATTGTTCAGATATAAGGTTTTTTTGGCCCAAACTTCTGCAATTAAAAAGTTAGGAACATAAAATTTTGCAACTTGAGTACTTTCAATTTATGTAGTGTGTAGAGGAAAATCAAGAAGATCGGGTAAATATAACATATATTTAGCCCCATACAACCGGTTGTTCCGATATAAGGTTTTTTGGCCAATACTTCCGCATTTAAAAAGTTAGGAACGTAAAATATTTCACCTTTAGTACTTTCTACATATGTAATGTGTATAGTGTAAGTCAGTACAATAGAACACGTATAATATATAGCCTCCATACAATCGATTGTTCCGATAACTCGGATCCTATTATTTTGTAAGCTTTTTTTAAATTATAACAAAGATGTGTAATGTGTATAGTAAATATAGTTAAATTGAAACAGGCTGTACTGGGGATCGAACAGTGAAAATCGTGACGCTTATTCATGAAAGGTATATAGCCTTCGGCACAGCCGAAGACAGCTTTCCTTACTTGTTTATGGTTAGCTTAGTTCCCGACTGGGAATATACACGTACACAATACATTGACAAAAACGGCACTAGCTTGCCTCGAATATTTCGTAATTATTACACCTTGAGAAGATACGTTGCTGCCAATATAGAAGTTTTACATATATGTTTATAAAGCTTTTTAAATTGACATTTCCATTCAAATTTTGAATTATAGCAGCTTATTAAACCTTTTATATTTTTTATGAATATGGGGGTATACAAAGTATATTAAACAAAGTAATAGTGAACTTGACAGTTCTCTCTTTTCTCTAGGAGTTTTCCCGTCAAATGAAAAAAAAATATTAACCCGTTCTGTTTAAGATTTTTAAATTTTTTCAATAGTGTAAAGAAATAGCAAATTGTTTCATATAAATACAATACCGCTTGGCTCAGTTCCTTGCACGTTTAAATAGAGTTTAGAGTTCAGATTAGCTAGACTCTAGCACATTTTAGCTAAGATGAATGGTCTAATCTTTTTTCAACTGGATCCTAGACCGGAAACGAAACTGTAAGCGATTAAAATCGATTCATGACCCCTGCGGGTTAGGGGTTTAGAATATACCCGTGGTGGAATGCCTGTCGCAAGAGGCGACTAAAATCCATTTCGACCACGGTCACGGGGTTGATGAAATCGGCAATGGGAATAGTACCATAAGGTGGTTCGGCAGCTGTAAGAGCATATACTCAATACCGTACAACTCTGTTTGGTCCATCACGTCCCTCTTACAACAGCAACAGCGAAGCCGGTTAATTTCTCGAAACCGAAAACTAAATCGTAACCGTTATTTTAATTTAAAAAAAATGAAACCCTTTCAAAATCCAGAACCGGTTCCAAACAAGTTTGTACTTTTTTTTATAAATTGATTACTTCATTTCGAGGACACATATTTTTTTTGATAAGACGGTATCCTGGTTTTGACTTCAGTATAAAAAAACTCTAATGGAAACCAATCCACCAGTTTCTGCGACACTCTGGCGTCAACCTTCTTGTGGTGCCATCGGCGGAAATAGAAAAATATTCAATACTCGCCATTTTTATACCGCAAAGGTCCGAAAAGAGGTAGATTCCACAGTGCCCAAAGTTACTCCGTTACGGTTTGGGCTAGCATATTTCGCGGTATTGATAATTGTTTGGCCTGAGCAAATGCTATCTATTTTTTCAGTAAAACAATTGTATGGGACACAAAAACTGTGCTTGGGTGCAAAGGGTTAATACGCTTGTTTACATTTTTTTGAAGGAAAAACTCCTACAAAAACAAAATATTTCAGTTGTCAATTCTACCTTGTTGAATTTGCCTTTTCAAAAGGTCTAACATTTCTCTATTCAAAATCGTTGAGAATTTTGAAATCGGTTGAAAATTATATTTTTTAATGATTTTTTTAGGAAGAAAATGAAAAAATTGTTATTTTGATCATAAAACCAGATTTTGAGGGGGGTGTTTGAAGGGTAAAATAACTATAGCACTGTGTTATTACTGCCGTGTTGTCTTAAGTTTGCGAATCTCGTATATTTACGAGTTTACCTCATTTAGCCCTTGCTAAGCATTTGGGTAAATCCAGCGTCACCTTCGTTTCACGCTTCAGTCTAAAAATACATTGTTTACAGGTCAATTCTACTGTGGTAATAACTTTATTATTACCGGCAAACAAATTCACTCGGCAACTCTTACTCCTTTTTGGTATTCTGAGGGCAAAAGTTTGCTGGTAACACCGTTACCACCAAAATAGGTGGTAATATGTGGTAACATCAATATAAAACAGCTGATGTTTACTTTGAAAAATAAAAAAGCGAAAGTGCAATTGAACAAAATAAAGTGAAAATTAAACAAAATAAATAAAACAAAGTAAAAATCAAACAAATAAACAGGTATATAGTATTAATAAATCACAATAAAAACTGTGTATAACGTTTCTAACGCCAGTAATTCCTTTAGTATAGTAAAAATGTCCGCGTTAATACTATTGCTGCTGGCTGAAGAAGATGAAAATGATGAAATTTTGGAGCGGAGACACAACTTGAAAAGCCTTCGGGACAGTCATGATCCGTTGCAACTTCCTTCCAATATTTTCAAGCAACATTTTCGTTTGCCAAAAGAAGCCTGTAAAATGCTCATAGAAGAGTTGTGGTTTGCTTTTCAATTCACCATACACACTGGTGAGTTTTTTTGCCATTAGAGCGTTACCATCTGCTCAGAATCGCAGCCACTTTATTTGGTAACGTATTTTAGGGAAAATTGTTTGCCGATGGCAATTTTACCGGTAACGCGCAGCATAGGGCTGTTAGTGGTAATTTACAATAGTTCTTAAAATCGAGTTATACAGTTTCAAGTGTATTCGGGCTATATTTACGAATCAATTTAAACATGCCTTAAAATGATTACATAGTTCAAAAAAATTGGTACTTTAGGTGGTATCACTTACGTTTCCGCACAGATTTAATTTTTTGAGTTCTTCAGGTTTACATGCCAAACTCTGCGAATTGCGGAGCAACAGTTGGACAAAATTATGTTTTTTCAAAAGGCTCTTTTATTTAGTAAATATAATGACCCAAACAAATTGTTTTTTCAAGCCTACTATAGTTTTTTTTTATAATGCATTGGAGGTGATCAGTGTCACTTACGTTTCATGAAGGCGTCACTTACGTTTCAAATCTCGTAAATTCGTTATAGAAATGAGGTTTTATTAGACCTACAATGAGCCACATGGTGTTTCAGTTAAAATTTCTATCAAATATTAGTTAACCTTCAAGAGGTCGCGAGTAGTCTTTTCGACCATAAAGTTGCTGTATGGACTCCCAGACATTTGGCAGCTGTAGTAGCTTGAGATTAGTTCATTATCAATCGAATACACAAGTTCCGCCTCTCGTCGTCGAAAATACTACGCGCGCCTGAAGTCGTTTTTGCTCAACATGGCTAAAAAATGAATAAGTGAAAGCATACTAATGCAAAACCTATTAGAGGAGAATGATGAAAATGTAAAACTTTATGCGGTCAGATATCTCTGACAACTTATCTGATGTGAAATCTAAACGGCCAAAAGTATCTGCCTGTATTACTTGCTATACTGAAATGTAGGTTTCAATGTATGTTATTATCTTTCAAAGTTTTTACCTGATTTAAAATTAGCAAACCAAAAAACAAACTTTAGTTGTTGTTAAATATTGTTTTCTAATTACATAATAACTAAAATGATTAAAAATACATGAGCTTCAGTACTTAAATTACCCAGTTAAAAGAGGCGTCGAAAAGACTACGCGCGACTGCTTGTATTACAAAAAGCGGCGCGCCCGCTTGAAGGTTAATAAATCACCTATTTTAAAAAATTCATCACCCAACGTACGCAATATTATATTTTTTTATACTGCATCCAAAGGTGTATATTTTTATCTATACATCTTTTAAGCACACATATAATACGTATGTCACTTTCGACATTTCTTCACCCCAATAGGGCTTATTTTTTCTACTGTTTCTGTATCATATTGGATATTTTCTGTTTTTTGACTTTTGGATCTTCTCACGTTCACTATCCAGCATTATACTATCCCTCTATGTTTTCATTATAGCAGCATAAATACTTTTTTCTACAATTGGCTGCTCGATCGTCAAAAAAAATGCACCTTATATTTCTTGGCGTCACTTACATTTCACTTTTTAAATGGCAATAATTATAAAAATGTCTTAAGTTTTAAATTTTAAATGATGCAGATTTGTTTAGAAAGAAAATTTAAAAGAAACTTTAATATATGAGATTATTTGAATAACTTTTATATGTTTTAACGTCACTTACGTTTCATTTAGCTATTCACATTTTTAGCAAGAAATTATATGTATTACAGCTAAGCACCACATAAAAGTTAGCTTCAGTTCATTTATTTAACCCTTCTTATACCGCCCACTGGTATTAACTCTAGTATCTTACTAAAAAATCGTGGAAACCATAGAGAAAGAAAAGGGTACTGTTTTTAATAAATTTTTCGATTTTTTATACCTTAACTCTTTAAATCAATTTGAACAGGGTTACCAACATTTTTCATATAAAAAGTATATATTTCTGAGACGCTTGGTCTAAGAATTTGCCAATAGCGGTATTTTGGAAACTCTACAACAAAGCCAATTTTCCTCAATTTCAACTCACTTTTCTAGGATTTGCCCATTTGTGTTTTAAACAACATTCAAGAATTAATTTCGAATTTTCCTTAATTTGAATTTGAAAACATTTTAATTCCTTTCTATACCCAGCGTACTAGTACAAGGATATTATAATTTTCTCCACATAACGGTACTACGTAACGGCACAAAATAATCGAGATAGAGTTCCATGTATGAAAGTTCTTAGGTTGAAAAGAGGAGTTGGTTAAGGCATGTCCGCCCGTCCGTCTGTCCGTGTACACGAAAGCTTGAGTACAAATTTAGATATTTGCATGAAATAAAGTCGGCTAGAAAAATCGACACGTGTAAATAAGCCTTAAAGTGAAAATCTAAAACAGTATCATTTGGTAGGTAATTCCTCCTGGTCATTCTATTGTGATTTTCTGTTTAACTTCAAAAGTGGTCGTGACACCGTAAATTTTTGAAAAAGGGGATTTTTGAAAATTCAACTGGTCATAACTTTAAAACTGATTATAGTAAAATGATGAATATTTATTTAAATATTTAATGTTCGGTTTACCCGAACTTGGGCGGCCGCCGTGGTGTAGCGGTTAAGTGTTCGGCCTTCTACACCAAGTCGTGGCGGTTCGATGCCCGGCAAAAGTAACATCAAAAATTATTTAGAAAAAGGATTTTTCTAAACGGGGTCGCCCCTCGGCAGTAGTTTGGCAAACTCTCCGGGTGTATTTCTGCCATGAGAAGCTTCTCAGCAAAAAATTCATTTGCTTTGCAAGTGCCGTTCGGAGTCGGCAAAAAACTGTAGATCCCGCCAACTTGTAGGAAAAACTCAAAAAGCAACACACCACAAGTTGGAAAGAGAAGCTCGGCTAAAAATCTCGTTAGAGGTTATGATAACCTGTTGGTATATCGCTGCCATTCGTTTTTTTTTTTACCCGAACTTGGACTTCCTTCATTGTTTTATGATTATACTATCATACAAATGAATTAACCCATTAGTGCCCACAGCGATCCAGATGAGCTAGGAACATGAAATTTCACGCATGGTATTTATATGGTCGTACAAGCATTATATAAAAAAATTGTATTTGTAGCTCTAATGGTTTTGGAGTTATGAGCCGTTACATATATGTAACAGTGGGCACTACTGATTACGTTTTGGCCGCTTATTGCAAGTGAATAAAAAATGTTTTATTCACGTTCGAGTAACAATTCACTGTTTTATTTTATTTTATTTGAGCAACAATTCACTGGTTAATTGTATCTATTACATATTTATAAGAGGGAAAATAAACAAATTCATGCAATTTACATAACGAAAATATAATAAATTATAAAAAATATGGATATATGGATAAAGTTTTAGTTATTGATAGAGTAATGATATTTTTCAAAACATTTTATGCATAGACCGACGTTACATTTTTTACACATAGTAGAAGGGGCAGCTGTACAATTGAGGCCAGCACAGCGGCGCCTTTTTTTGCCCTCCGTTTCGACCACAAAATGACCAATTCCGTCAAAACGGCTAGAATATTGAGCATCCTGAGTAGCTACTCGACGATAGCTTTGAGGGGGCTTTGATACTCCATAAGTTCTGCAATAATAACGCGCTATGGCTCTCTGGAATTCTAGTTGGCTCATGTGATCTCCTCCGTTCCGATGTAAAATCCAAGCGTTTTGTATTGACACATCTATTAGCCAAGTAAAAATTGGGGTCCACCATTTCCTACCACGCGCTCCAATTCTATAGGCATTTATATTTTGATCCATTCTATCCGTTCCACCCATGTTTTTGTTGTATTGTTGAATAGAATGTGGCAAGGGTATCATAACACGTTTCTTTTCCAATCGCGAATATCTACCAACAGTGGTAATTGGTAGTTTGCCATGTAAAGTAGAAGCCACACTTACAACAGCGTTGTCAACCCATTCCGTAATTATCATTCCAGTTGATTCCATCTTCGCGCTTTCCATGTAACCACGATCAAGTTTTTTCAATTCTTCCTTCGACTGCAAAGGGCACGATTTTGGAATAATATTTGGTCGAATCGTTCCGGTTCCATGGTAACCACGTTTCCTTAGTCCAGCTAAGGCTGAAGGTGAGGTAAATAAGTTGTCAAAATAAATACAAAATTCCAAATTCTTGATTCTTTCGTCAAATTCGTCTAACATACAAAATAGCGGCGTTATATTTTTCCCATATTTGAGAGCATATTCCTCTTTCATACGAGGATTTGATCCTTGGTACATCTCGAAATTTATCAAATAACCTAAAGGAGTATTCAGGCTCCACATTTTATACCCGAATCTTAACGGCTTACCTCGGATGAATTGTTTACAGCCATGTCGGCCATAATATTCCACCATTGATTCATCGTATGACAAACATCTTTCCGGGTGAAAATGTTTCAAAAAACGCTGTTTCAAAGCATCCGTATAAGGTCGCAGCTTCTATATTTTATCATTTATTTGCTGTTGCCCATTATCTATAAAATGGATAGAGCGAAATATTATGTCAAAGCGGTTTCGACGCATAGCATCACTAATCATTATGTTTAGATAATCTGTTTCGTTTGACCAATATCCTCTCCTGTTTGGAACAGGAGCATAACCAGTGACTATAAATATTCCAATAAAAACTCGCATTTCTTCAGCAACAATATTTGGTTTGACCATACCAGAATATACAGCATAGCTATTACTTTCTTTGCAGAGCATATCTATAAACTCATCATCGAAAAAATTTTCAAATTGCTGATGGGGCGAGAGGTTACCACAATCTACATAGTTGGGCTCAGGAAAAATATTAGGATATCCTATATAGTCATCATCTACCCACTCAACATCTGGCTCGGAGCGTGGCTTAGTTTTTTTGTTTGTTTTTCTCGTTTTTTTCTGACGTTTTGTTAGTTTTTTCTTGCGTGAAATCGTTTTGGAACCGACTGATAGTCTGCCCTTTGCTGGTCGTGAAGATGCTTTGCCACGAGAAATTCTAGTTGGCGTTTTTTCCATTTCCATTTTAGAGGAATCCAATGCTGGAGTTGTGACATTTGATCTTAAAAGATCTATATTTAGATTGTTATATGAGGAGTTCATAACGTCTATAAGTGCATCTTCAAAGATTTCTGCTCCACCTTCATCTTCAGAACTCTGAGCATTTGTACCTGTAGTTCGCATGATAATTTCGCATGGCTGTGTTAACTGAGATTTGGGCAAATTGTATGGTCGCCCAGCACCATCTTCTTCTCCAGAATCCTCATCAGTTTCAAGGTTTTGAGCACTTGGCGGTTCAATGACTAATTTCTCTATGACATCCCCATCATCATTCGACATCAACTCTTCGAGAATGTGTGTAGCTTCTTCCAAAGTCAAGTATCTAAATGCAAAAACCATTTTTACTTACATAAACATACGAAAAAGAACACGGTAACAACTTTTCTACGGCCTACACATGCAAAAATAAATCAAGTTAAAAGTTCGGAGGAGTGCCCACTGTTACATATATGTAACGCTCCACTTTTCAGCTCTCCCTAGCAGCCTTCCGCTCCCAAACATCAAAATTTACATTTTTGTAATTTAATATATATATTTCTAAGTTATTTTACAAAAAAAGTTCACTGGTAAAGCACTTTTTTAATATTTTAATATTTATTCTTACCTGGGTCTCGTTGTCATTTTGCCTTTTTAGGCTTTTGCAAAAAACACTTGTTCACACAACGACTAATACCGATGAACTGAAATATGCAACTGGCCGAATGCTTGACTAAATTGGGACTCTATGATTAATTTTATTTCTCGGAAAGAAACAAATTGAAATTCCACTAGTCTGCTATGAGTAACGGCTGTTTCAATTCGAAAGTTGCTGCGTTACATATATGTAACAGTGGGCACTATTGGGTTAAGGAATAATCAAATATCGACAGCCCCACTGCAAAACCCTGTAAGTCACTATTTTTCCAAAAATAAGGTTCTGAACCCTTCCCATAGGTCGGTTCATATGATAAATTTATCATATTTTTTTCTCTCCTGAAAACTGTTTGGTTTTGAACATGCAGGGTTTTGCAGGTTGGCTGTCGATATGTTTCTTTTGATGATCAAAATTAATCTTCCGAATCATTTTTTAATCATTTAGATTATTAATTTCTGAGATTCAAATAAATTTGAGCATGCGTTTTCAATTATATTTTGTGATCATCTCGAAGCTCTTTGGGAGACTAAATAATGAATTTTCTACCTTTTAAAATTCTTCTTCACAATTTAACTTATTTTTTTTCTTATAGACACATTTTTACATATCACAAAATTTATAAAAAATATTAGGGCTCTTCTATCTAATTTTTTCAAAAGATTTTTATGCAAAAAACACACGTATTTTGGTGTTGCATGAAAAATATTTTGACAATAGGCAAATTTATATTAATACTAGCTGGCCCCGCAGGCGTTGCCCTGCGTAAAATTGTGTCTTTGAAATAAAAATTTCTATAACCGATAGTTTGTTAATCCGCGGACATTTTTTACCAAAAAATATATATTTTACAAAATGTATTGGAAATTTTTTTTTTTTTTTTTGGGAATTTTTCGGGTATTTTTTTGGATATTCTTCGATTCTGGCCAGAGAACAATCTGAATTGGTGTCCATCATCCAAATCGGTGCAGGCGTTCTTGAGTTATAAGTGTTTGTACTAACGTCACTTTCTTTTATATATATAGAAAACCAAAATTCGCACCATAAAAAATGTATGGGATTTTTTTTTTTTTTTTTTGGGAATTTTTTGGGAATTTTTTTCGATATTCTTCGATTCTGGCCAGAGAACAATCTGAATTGGTGTCCATTATCCAAATCGGTGCAGGCGTTCTTGAGTTATAAGTGTTTGTACTAACGCCACTTTCTTTTATATATATAGAAAACATAAAAAATATATTGAAAACGAACGTTTTTTCTTTTGCACTCAATGCGTAAATATAATTATCTGACTTGCGAATTTAAAATGCTTCTATCACGCACCGATTACTTCAAACAGCTTCAAAAAAAAAAAGGATCAGAATATGATTTCTAAAGTTTAAAATTACATTTTATATCAAAAAATATGAAAACATTGATTTAACTTACTTACTTAAAGTAACTTTTAACCGCCTGGGCGATTTTGGCTGTCCAATTTGATTTAAAATGGATTAAAAAATACGGTCATAAAATGATTAAAAAATTATCATAAATTATCGTTTTTAATCATCTGGAGAGTGATATTTGAATCTTTGTTTAAAATTTTCAAAATATGCTGGCTGGGAATGTACATACATACTCGCATATCAGCTGTTTGGTAAATAAATAATAAACAAAACAAACGACATAATAATGCATAATTTTTAATAATTCTAAAGCCAAATTCTCTCTACAACCTACACCAAGAACATCGACCCAGCTTATTAAATTAAGAAGGGAGAACCTAAGAACCCTGACTGGGTATTATGCAGGACATGCAGTCAACGTTTTCACCTAAGAAAGCAGATATGAAATTTTCAAAATTTTTAATTATTTTATTTCAAATTTCAATTTAATTAATTAGGCAATTCAAAAGGTGTCTTATACGTTATTTGTATTTCGATAACACAACACTTGTGAGCTCTATTCCTGCACACCAGATAGCAACCAAGTTAAATAGTTGGTTTCATTCATTTTTCATACGGTTACTGAAGTAGCTAATTTTGTCCAGGGCGTGTGAACTTGACTTGTGGCGTGTATACTTTGCCTCTCCCTTGCACTCATTGAATTTTCCATTTGCTATAAAGTATACCTGCACTCTTTAAAATAAAAAATTTCCCTTTCAAACTCTGGCTAATGTTTTGGTTAAAATGTAGTTAACAGCCATTTGTTGAAGTCGTCACTGTTTTGGCTAACATGTTGTTAATAGTATTTGTTGACAAGGTTATGGAAACTGCAAGCATGTGGCTAACATTATGTTATGAAACAGTAAATGTTTTGGTTAACATGCTGTTGAAATTATTCTTTGAATAAGTCAACAAACAAGCTAGCATATCGAGCCCTACCCGCGAAAAAAGGTAAGCGACAAAATGTAAATTTTACAGGAGAAGGTTTTTCTTTACTTATTTCGGCACTCAAAGCTGATTATTGTCTGAAACTCGGTACCATTTCTTTTTATTGCATTAGAAAAGCCATGTAATGTGTAAAATTTTTTTATCAGTAAGAGATCACAATTTTTTGTCGCTTACATTTTTTTTCGCTGTCACCATAAATTGCTCGTTCTCAAAGATATGACGGTTACCTTAAAATATAGACATTAAAAACACTATTGTTAGTATTTGACAGTTATTTTTTTTTTTCCATTTTCAACCAGTTTACAAAGTAAAAAAAGAAAATATCTAAAAAACTTAAATTATTTCATATAAATACATTCGTATAGGTAGTTTCAGTTCAGTTGGAATTAACTGCACTTATGTATAGTAAAAAAATAGTAGGAACTTCAGTTTACAAAGTAAAAAAAAAACATCTAAAAAACATAAATTATTTCATATAAATACATTCGTATATGTAGGTAGTTTCAGTTCAATTTGTAAAAAAATAGGAACTCCATTTCTAAGTCTTAGTTGTCAAAAGAACTTTTTGGAACTTCAAAATAAATTATTTTACATTATCTTCCTCATCTGTTTCTGGTAGAATATCTCTAATATCTTCATCGGATTTCAGATTAAAATATTCCCTTTGAAATTTGTGTGGGATTATATTCTTATCACATAGGTCCTTCAAGTTTTTGTATTTAGCTAATGAAATATGAAATGGAGTGTAATGGAGTGTGGTTGCTAAGTGACCTTGCTCAATCCCGACTCTTGCGTCCTCGTTCGTGCACTCTGGGCAACGGGAGCTACCTAGGCTCGCGGCAGAAAGAGAGGGAGCCCCGGTGGGGCCACTCTGACATACTTGGTTTAAGGGCTCACCGAGGTTTTTGCGCAGCGTCTGTTCACCATGAGGTGCGGCTGCAAGCGGGCGTCTGTCTTGAAGCAAGCGGCTCGCTATATAAATGTGTAAATATTTTCCAAAAACCCCGAAACGGGTTGTGCGCTGGGTTTGGGACCCGCCACGTAAAAAATTTAGTCCAATGAAAAATATATTAAAGCCTCGGATGAGAACCCCCTTTAATGTTGACGACCCGGCAAAACGAATAAGGCATAATGATTTGGATATTAGGGCATGTACCGGGAATGTCCGGACCCTTTCAAGGGACGGTACCGCTGCCCGACTGGTTGATGTCCTCGTTAACGCAAAGGCTGACATCACCGCCCTGCAGGAAATGCGATGGACGGGACAAGGAAAGACGACCATCGGACCTTGTGACGTATACTACAGTGGCCAGACACGCGGCAAAGCGCGTGGTGTAGGATTCGTGGTGGGAAAGAGACTTCGCCGCCAAGTACTAGCGTTCACCCCCGTGGACGAGCGTCTCGCTGCGATCCGCATCAAAGCGAAATTTTTCAACATAATATTTATCTGCGCCTATGCGCCGACTGAGGAGACGGACGACGCAGAGAAGGACTCCTTCTACGATAAACTTGAACAGACTTATGATCGCTGCCCCCAACATGATATCAAAATCGTGCTCGGCGACTTTAATGCGAAGGTGGGCAAGGAAGGAGTCTTTGGTCCAACAGTTGGAAAATTTAGTCTCCATGATATAACATCCCCCAACGGCACTAGGTTGATTGATTTCGCCGCTGCTCGCAATATGGTCATCAGTAGTACCAGGTTCCAGCATAAACGAATACACCAAGCCACATGGCTGTCTCCTGATCAAAGAACAAGAAACCAGATTGATCATGTCATGATCGACGGCAGACATAGCTCCACCGTTCTGGACGTGCGTACCCTTCGTGGTCCCAATATCGACTCGGACCATTATCTTGTTGCAGCCAAGATACGCACACGCCTCTGTGTAGCAAAGAAAGTGCGCACAGTAACGGAAGGAAAGTTTGACGTCGAGAAGCTGCGCACGACACAGACAGCTGACGATTTCTCCACTCGACTCTCACACCTGCTATCGGAGAGCAATCCTCGACCTAACGATGCAACCGAGCAATGGAAGCATATCTCTCACTCATTACGTACCGCCGCTGAGGCCACTATAGGGTTCCAGCGAGCCCGCAAAAACAACTGGTACGATGAGGAATGCAGCGCTGCCTCGGACAAAAAGGACGCCGCCTACAGGGAGACGTTGCGAACGGGCGCAACCCGCAGTGTATGGCAACGCTATCGTGAGGCAAAGAAGGAAGAGAGACGCCTTTTCAGAAAAAAGAAACGTGAGGCCGAAAGGCGTGAGTGTGAGGAGCTTGAGATGCTGGCTGACAGGAATGATGCCCGAAAATTCTATGAAAAGATCCGGCGGATGACGGAAGGTTTTAAGACCGGGGCAAGTTCCTGTAAGGACAATAATGGCGACCTGGTAACCGACGTACAGAGTGTACTTAAATTATGGAGGGAGCACTTCTCCTCACTGCTAAATTGCGAGGGAGACGTCGAACCCGATACCCCAATCCCTGACGATGGAAAAGTCGTCCCACCCCCTGACTATGATGAAGTGAGGATAGCTATATCCCGGCTCAAAAACAACAAAGCGCCTGGAAAAGACGGACTACCCGCCGAGCTGTTCAAACACGGAGGCGAAGAGCTGGTAAAAAGCATGCATCAGCTCTTATGTAGAATATGGTCAGACGAGTGCATGCCTCCAGATTGGAATTTAAGTGTGCTCTGCCCAATCCACAAGAAAGGCGATCCCGCTAACCGCACCAACTACCGCGGAATCAGCCTTCTTAATATCGCATATAAGGTTCTTTCTAGCGTATTGTGTGAAAGACTGAAGCCCATCGTAGACAAGCTGATTGGACCTTATCAGTGTGGCTTTAGACCTGGTAAGTCTACCATCGACCAGATTTTCACGATACGCCAAATCCTGGAGAAGACCCATGATAAAAGAATCGACACACACCATCTCTTTGTCGATTTCAAAGCCGCTTTTGACAGCGCAAAAAGGAGTTGCCTGTATGCCGCCATGTCTGAATTTGACTTCCCTGCAAAGCT
The DNA here is from genome assembly GCA_964058755.1 of Campiglossa producta. Classification (NCBI taxonomy): domain Eukaryota; kingdom Metazoa; phylum Arthropoda; class Insecta; order Diptera; family Tephritidae; genus Campiglossa; species Campiglossa producta. The sequence continues at coordinate 93,379 of CAXKVI010000072.1, read as the reverse complement.
TATACGGCTTTGCCAAATGACGTTGAGCAATACTAACAGCTCCGTCAGAGTCGGGAAGGACCTCTCTGAGCCATTTGAAACCAAACGAGGCTTCAGACAGGGCGACTCCCTTTCGTGCGATTTCTTCAACCTGATGCTGGAGAAGATAATTCGAGCAGCAGAGCTAAACCGCAATGGTACAATCTTTTACAAGTTCCCCTCCCAATCCAGGGTGTTATGCGAAACCGTGCCCATTGGACGTTTGCAGCCGGGAGGCAAATCGTGGCTGTATTTGAACGGAGCCTCTCTGATACCGGGTCGCCTCAGAGAGTAAGCATGGCCTTACCGCGGTACGGGGCTCTGCCGCGGCGGACGACACATTTTCCCCTACTCTTCCCTTGACCCTAAGCTGGCCGTGTCCGGCGATGGGTCGTACGAACAAGATGAACTCAAATAATCCAAATAAAATCGATAAACCTAAAAAACAAACAACGCCAAATTTCACTCCTCAGCAAAGGAGAGCTATGGAGGAACAGGCGAGAAAGCAACAACAACGCCGGAGGACAACCTCCGTTCCACAATCAAGGGGGGGATCGACAGCGATGGCAACTACGAGTCGGTCAACCAACCCTCTATCGACTAAGATTGACTTGATGGGAGCTAGCACCAGTGCGGTTGCCAACGCAACTAAGCGGACAACGGCAGATGCTAAACTCCCATCAACCGCTGATATGAAAACCAGTATCTTTACGTCTGTGGCAGCGGTCTCACGACCTGGCCTCGGAGTTTCGAAGGAGAAGGAAGCTGCAACTGAGATTTCGGCAAGGAGAGCGACCGCGATGGCAACTACGGGTCCGCACTCCCAGGAGACATCTCCCCGCCGCTTCACATACCACGAGAAAAGATTGGCTGCAAAGATCCTGAAGAGGTATGAAGGGGTACCGCAGGAATCGCTGTCGCCGAATTCCAGTAAATCGGTAGAGCTAGCGAAAGCTGTGATACCGGATTTCCAAAATTCTTACATGCCAAAGAGGTTAAAAGTTAACCCTTTCAAGCGCCAGAGATCGGACCTGGAGTTAAATCCCCCTCCCAAGCGGCATCAGAATACCCCTGGAGCGGGCAAACTAAGCTTTGCTGAGGTAACCAAGGACAGGATCCTTATAGGCGTCCTTGACCGAGGCAATGACCGTCTGGCCATCCCTAAGGACCGGTGGCGTTACGTGCGAAATGAACTCGGCAACATTCTTCTCAATGTTGCTCCAGAGTTTCCGGGTAGTTCGGCGCGAGTAACGGATGCGGGTTGGCACCAGGGTCAGATTAAATTACTCGCATGCGAGGATGCAAAAACCGTAGCACTGTACAAGGCAGCAGCTGCTAAGCTGGGTGAAGTCTACAAGGGCGCAAAGATAGAGGTCGTCGACTGGAAGGACATTCCAGCTCGTCCAAGGGCAAGGGCGTGGATTCCGGCCATCCCTGACGAACCCGAGAGAATTCTCGGGATGCTACGGCTAATGAATCCGTCCCTGCCAACGCATGACTGGAGTGTCAATCTGGTCGGGGATGCGGTAGGGCCCGACAGACAGGTGGTGTTCACCATGAATAAAGAGTCAATCGAGCCCCTCAAAAGGTGCAATGGCCTAGTACACTACAGCGTAGGCCAGATCGTTATCCACGTATATCGTGGTGATGCTCAGCGCGCTGCCTTCTCGGCTGCTCCGGGGGAACCGGAAAACGAATTACCAGAAGAGGAAGCGGAGGATTCCGATGCGGAAAGCATGTTATCCGCCACGTCCCTTGGCGATAGTGCTGTGAACAACTCGGAGATGGAGGACAGCCTACAGGACGAGGAAGCCCTCGACGTCACGGTGGTAGCAGCCAACGCTGAGCGATTAACATCTAACGCTACAGACAGCAAGACTCCTGCAACGCCATATCGGGCAGTTAATCGGAACAACTCGTCGTTGATAGGCAACCTCCGGGATGGGGCAAACCTCGACGATATGGGGACGGCAGGGAAGTCTGTGCGCTCTCATGTTGGTGGTGCTTCAGATTAATCTGCACAAATCTAAAGTAGCTTCGGCTGCTTTAAGTAGTCGTCTTTCTAAAGGCGACGTGGATGTGGTCCTCATCCAAGAACCCTGGGTCAATAGCTCGAGAATCTGCGGATTGGGGACTAAGGGCTTCAAGCTCATTCGAGCCAGCGAGGAGAGCAAAGTCAGAACGTGTATTTTGGTCAAGTCTGAGTTGAACTCCTTTCTCCTACCTAACTACACCAATGGTGATATTACCGCTATCAGTCTAACGGTCGACAGCACCCGCCTGACGGTGGCGTCGGTCTATATGCCCTACGACGCCGAAGAACCCCCACCACAAACGGAGGTGAAAGACCTGGTGTCAAATTTCTGCACGGGTAATCTTATTATTGGAGCGGACGCTAATGCTCACCATGTCCAATGGGGGAGCTCCGACATCAATGCCAGGGGCGAGTCTCTGTTTGATTACCTCTTAACAACCAACCTGGTGATTTGCAACGTGGGTAATGAGCCTACTTTTATCACTAAGACCCGCAGGGAGGTCATAGACCTCACTATCTGTAGTGAAGGCGCTTATGAGTGGGTCAGAAAATGGCGGGTTCTGGAAGAACATTCTTTCTCCGACCACCGTTACATAGAAATGGTTTTAGACTTTATTGTAGAACAACCAATCATGAAGCGCAATCCACGTAACACTGATTGGCAGTTACACAATGAAATATTAGACAGAGACCTACCAGTACTGCCCTCACAAGCCCCCTCATCAGTAGAGGAGCTGGAGGATCTTGTAACTACATTTACATCGGCGCTCTCAAATGCTCTAGGACAGGCTTGTCCAGTGCCAAAACCACGCGGTAAACACAGGCCACATTGGTGGTCCTACGATTTGGACTCGCTCCGAATATCATGCCGGAAACAATTTAACAAGGCCAAGAGCTTCGGCTCTGAGCCTCATTGGCATGAATATAAAGCTAAACTAAGGGCCTACAAAAAAGCTCTGAGACAGGCGAAGAGAACCTCGTGGAGAAATTTCTGCACTGGCGTCGAAAAGGTCGACGACACAGCGAGACTTAGACGAGTCCTCTCGAAAAGTCAAACAACCATCAGCTATTTGCGAAAGCCTGACGGATCCTGGACCAGCACGGAAGAGGAAACCCTTGAGCTGCTCTTGAATACACATTTTCCGGGGAATCTGCATGATGCACCACTAGCACCTGCAACAAACCTGGCAGTAAATATACCCATCACTGAGGAAAGAGTAAGGTGGGCAGTTAAGAGCTTTGAACCGTATAAGGCTGCCGGGCCGGACGGGATTATCCCCGCGCAGCTTATAAACACGTTGGAGACATCAGCTAAATGGCTGGTATTTCTCTTCACAGCCTGCCTGGCTCTCAACCACATTCCGGGCTCCTGGAGAAGCGCCACGGTAGTGTTTATCCCTAAGGCTGGGAAGGCATCCCACTACGAGCCAAAAGACTACAGACCGATCAGTCTCTCGTCCTTTGTACTAAAAACCTTTGAGAGGATACTAAGCGACTACCTCTTAACGACTATTGATAGCAAACTTATCTCTAGCTATCAGCATGCATACACCAAGGGTAAATCAACAGAAACCGCTCTGCACAGCCTAGTGTCTGTCATTGAGAAATCGCTGTGTGAAAAGGACTACTGTCTCGTGGCCCTCCTAGACATTGAGGGGGCTTTTAACAATATAAGCCCGGAGGCTATCAACTCCGCTCTAACTAATCTGGGCGTAGATAGACCTCTAACTGGTTTAATTGACCAACTTTTAATGGGAAGGAAAATAGCTTCTTCACTTGGTACGGTTGAGTTATCACGCTATGTCACAAGGGGAACACCCCAGGGTGGTGTTCTTTCCCCGCTTTTATGGAACCTCACAGTCAACTCGTTGCTACGTGACACAAGCTGGGGGGGCGGGAAGATAGTGGCATACGCAGACGATTTAGCTATTGCATTCAGAGGCAAGTTCCCACAAACTCTGTGTGACCTGATGCAAGTAGCACTGCGAGAAGTTTCGACGTGGTCCTCTCGCTGCGGACTTAGTATCAACCCAGGGAAGGTGGAACTTGTCCTCTTCACCAACCGGTACAAAATACCGCCACTAAGCCTACCAGAACTAGATGGCACGCGCCTGGGCTTGTCGGATAAGGCCAAGTTTCTAGGCATAGTTCTGGACAGGAAACTGAATTGGAAGGAGAATGTTCTTCAGCGCCAGAAGAAAGCTTGCATCGCTCTTTACACATGCAAAAGAGCCATTGGCAAAAAATGGGGACTCAGCCCTAGAGTATGCAGTTGGATCTACACGGCCATCATTCGCCCAATCATGCTTTATGGAGTCGTCGTATGGTGGCCTGCGCTGAGCAAGGCAACATACCTGAATCTGTTGCGGAAAGTCCATAGATCCAATATGATCTGTATAAGCGGTGCGCTAAGGACAACGCCCAACGAAGCCCTCCAGGTCATTCTGGGCATTTTGCCACTTGATCTGGAAGGGTTTCGGTCAGCGGCGGCATCAGCTCTGCGCCTAAGAGAAACCTCCAGTTGGGCTGCGGGTACTATTGGACACTCCAGTATTCTGGAATCTTACAGCTTTCTCCCTCTAAGCACAGATCGTTGTACGACTACTACAGTCGGGGATAGCTGTTTCAAAATAAACATTCCCAGCAGAGAAGACTGGGAGAGGACGGATTGGTGTCCCGAAACAAATGGTGGCACTTCCATATACACCGACGGCTCGAAGTTGGACGGCAGAGTTGGAGGAGGCGTTTATTCAAGGGATTTGGACCTTGAGCTCTCCTTCAGACTACCTGATCATTGTAGCGTCTTCCAGGCGGAAGTCTCGGCAATCCTGGACGCCGCGGCCTGGTTAAGCAAACGTGTTATCGGAGAAGATATCGCTATTTTCAGCGATAGCCAAGCGGCCATCAAATCCCTTGGCTCATACACGTTCAACTCTGAACTGACGCTCAGCTGTCGTCGATCTCTACAGGAGATGGCCCAACAGAACCGCGTAAACCTCATATGGGTCCCGGGACATAGGGACATTGAGGGAAACTGTAAGGCAGACGAGCTTGCCAGGCAGGGCACGACCAAGCAGGTTCTTCAGGATAAAGAGCGCTTAGGTATGCCGTTTGCCACATGCAAACTAATGCTGAAGGAGCACACACTCCGTCAAGCCAACGAAAGATGGCTGCAATCCCCAGGGTGTCGCATATCGAAACAAACCTGGCCAAAATGGGATCTTAAAAGGTCTAGACGCATTTATGCCCTAACTAGGAGGGAAATCTGCATAATGATAGGGGTATTAACCGGTCACTGCCTCATTGGTAGGCATGCAGAAAGGCTAGGTGTGCCCTACCGACGATGCTGCAGGAGTTGCAAAGATGATGAGGAGGAGGAAACAGTGGATCACCTCATCTGCAACTGTCCGGCTTTAAGCGGCGCGAGAACGCGCTTTTTGGGAGTTCCGTTCCTGGATAGCCTAAGCCAGATCGCGGAACTGGACATAAAGGACTTGATGGGCTTCATAAAGTCATCTAAGTGGTTCGAGGAGGAGTAACGGTGTCGGTTTAGGAGTGTCAGTCCCGGGATTCTGCTATGTGGAAAATCCCAACAACTCAGGGATTTTCCATATGGCTGGGTCCCGGGACTGACTTTCCTTGTGTTGGTGGTATCACAACGGGCCTTTCAAAACTGGCCTAAGTGTGCCTCTGCGGCAGCCACTTGAACCTAACCTAACCTTTACAAGAGCGTGCAATTGCTGGCGTATGCCGATGATATTGATATCATTGGCCTTAACAACCGCGCCGTAAGCGCTGCCTTCTCTGGACTGGATAAAGAAGCGAAAAAAGTGGGTCTTGCGGTCAACGAGGACAAGACGAAGTATTTGCTGTCATCAAAGAAAGAATCGGCGCACCTGCGCCTTGGCAGCCACGTCACTGTTGATAGTTACAAATTTGAAACTGTGAGGGACTTCGTCTATTTGGGAACCAGCCTTAACACCGAAAATAATATCAGTCTAGAAATCCAACGGAGAATCACTCTTGCGAACAAGTGCTACTTTGGACTGAGTAGGCAATTGAGAAGTAAAGTCCTCTCTCGAAGAACAAAGATCGCGCTCTATAAGTCACTCATCATACCTGTCCTGATGTATGGCTCAGATTCATGGACAATGTCAAGAGAAGATGAGATGGCCCTTGGAGTATTTGAGAGAAAAGTTCTCCGGAAGATTTATGGTCCTTCCCGCGATGCCGACGGCGAGTATCGAAGGAGATTTAACGATGAGCTGTACGAGCTTTACGCAGATCTGACCATAGTCCAGCGAATTAAAGCCCAAAGGCTCCGCTGGCTGGGTCACGTCATGCGAATGGACAAAGAAGCTCCAGCCCAGAAGGTTTTCCAATCGTCACCCGAATTCGGCAGCAGAGGAAGGGGGAGGCCTCGACTGAGATGGAAACAACAGGTGGAGGATGACTTGAACTCCCTTGGGGTTTCCAATTGGCGTCAGTTATCGCTAAAAAGGAATGACAGGCGTGCTTTGATAGGCGACGGCCAAAATCGCTTAGGCGGTTAAGCGCCAATAAATGATGATGATGAATGAAATACTAAGCTCCCTATTGTATAGTGGAAGAGGACCATTGTTTAATAATGAGGAGTAACGTCTGGATTGTGGAGTTGATTTCACATCATATTCTTTGGTTTCAGAGCGTTCAAAGTATCCATATTTAAATTTAATAATAGAGCTGTTTTTCTCGAATGAAGCGGAACGTAATTTTTGGAAATTGATTCTAAATGTGGGTGGAAAACCTTTCCAATCCTTAAAATGAGAGTGATGCATGGCGATACACGTATAACTTGATGGATTGGTCCTAGCACTACCAATCATGATATACCATTCTGTTGGAGCCCAAACAGTTCTTTCACGAATAAAAGACTCAATAGTGCTATGAATCGAGTCTACTGACATCATGGTATGTCCAGGTAGCAAATATGTTATTTTGATATTTTTAACAAACACTGACTCTGCTAGGAAAAACGCCAAGGCAGCGAGCATGGCTCTGTTCCGGTTTTGACCTGCACAGCTATCACAGTAAAGACTTATTGATTCGTGAGTTTTTCTTTCTTTTACTAATGTTAAATACTGAAAAATAATTGTGCTAATTTCATTGCAACCCCTTTTTCCATCAGATTCTCCCCAAAGAAAGCAATATCCATTTTTGGTGCCGTTTTCATACACACTTTCGGGAATAGAATAAGTTAACGCTTTTCCCGTGAGGAGTGTTAAGCACCTTTTGAAGATCAAAACTAGCGCATAAAAACTCGGAATTTGTTTCCCTTTTTTTGGTCCCCCAGAAATAATTCTTTGGCTTGAATGTGATTTCTGTACTCTTCAGTATGACGGAAATCACTTTTTGCTTCATTGTCCAAATTTTTATAATGTTCGCAAGTCACGCACTTATCTTTTTTGGGCAAATGATATCCGATATGAAATACATTGATGAAAATATTTCGGAAAACTCGCAAAGATAACTTGGCTGATTCTTGGTTGATGCTCTTTAAATGTTTAACATAACATTTATATAGCCCTGCTACATTACGAAACTCATGTGAAATGTACAGTTTGTTGCTCTTATTACGGCAATAATGAGAAGGCACTGCAGGCAACTTTTCAATGAATGCTTTTAATATAGATACTTTAGCTATATCTGATTTGTTATGGGGCTCCTTTCGTTCCTTATTTTCAATAACATTGAGATACTTAGCATTTTCCCTCGCTGATATTAACAATGTTTGCGATATACTCAAAGTACTTAACAAAAATTTTTGGCACACTTTTATGGTTTTGTCCGCAGTAGACCGCATTTTTTTTAGTTAGGAGTCGCTTAGGTATTGGTTTTTTCTTCTTATAGCCTCTTTTCCAACACAAATTTCTTCTTCGCAATCGTCGGTTTGCTCCGTATCAGTATCCGAGTACAGTACAAGAGCGCCTTTTCCTACCTGAAATTAAAGAATTTGTAAAATACATATACATATATAAATATATGTATAAATACACTTACGTTTAGTTCCGAATGGCTCATAATGTATACTAATTATTTTTAAACCGCGATAATTGCCTAAGCGCCGGCATAGAATAAAAAACTAAGCGCAGGCAGAAAATAAAAAGGTAAGCGACAAACCGCGGTCAAGCAAATGTACACAAAATGAGTTTGACGGTTACATTAAAATTCTTTCCGCTGCAACTAAGTAACGGAAATTCCCAGAACTACAAAAATTTCCCAAAAGATGCGTATGATTGTAAACTATCGATATGTGCAAAAAAGTAAAAATCGATAATAGTGTCGCTTACCTTTTTTTCGCGGATAGGGCTCGATATGTTTAGCATATGTAGTTGAATCGGTTACCGAACCAGCTAGCATATGGTTAAAATTTATAATTGAATAGGTTACCAAACCAGTTACCAATATGGTTATCACTAGAAGAAGAACGTTAACCTAATTTTTCCAAATAAATTGCGTGAAAATGTGTTTATTTTATTATTTATTAACATATATTCATCCATCTGATGTGGAGCCAGGAAACTCCGAAACGCGCCTTGGTATCCATCGCTGTGTAAATCTTTGTCAATTTTCTCTAAGTATCAAAATTCATAAAATTTCGTAACATCAAAAATTAGAATACCCTAGTACTAGTAAAAAGTACAGCAGGTATAAACAATTTTCGAGCTAAGCTCCAATAAGAAATATTCATAATTGATACATAAGTACACACCATAGGTAGAGCAAACCAATAATACACAAAAAAGTGGTATGAAGGAATGCAAATTAAAAACCTCAGTGTGCTTATGCATAAATATGCACGCCTAATAATATACTCATATTCCGTGTATCATATGGAAAATATGTCGCGGACTTATGTCTAAAGGTATGAAATTGGCACGCTTATAAGAAAGTTGACTTTGAAATACTACAGGGCATCGTAGCTGATTTGTTATAAGCAAATGCTTTAACCGCTTCGGTGCAGACACAGTAGTTCTGTGTCCGAAAATCCATCTGATGCGGAGCCTGGAAACTCCGAAACGCGTCATGGTATCCATCGCTGTGTAAATCTTTGTCAATTTTCTCTAAGTATCAAAATTCATAAAATTTAGTAACATATATACTTCATTGCACAATAAACATTCATACTAAAACTTAAATACTAACTTGAGCCGCCTCCACTACAAAAAAAGGGGCGTTTTTACAAGCACTACGGCGAGAGCTCATACAAAAAAAAAGGCATCTGAGCCTGCCGGTGCATCTTATAAAAAATGCGTCTTATAAGATGTTGAATGCAGCCGTAGTGCTTGCATAAACGACTACTTTTTTGCAGTGAATGCGACAAGAGAAATAATTTAATAATTTAATTTAAATTTAATTTTGAATGTTTCTTATTTGAGCTTAGCTCGAAAAATTGTTTATACCTGCTGTACTTTTTACTAGTACTAGGGTATTCTAATTTTTGATGTTACGAAATTTTTATGAATTTTTGATACTTAGAGAAAATTGACAAAGATTTACACAGCGATGGATACCATGACGACGTTTCGGACTTTCCAGGGTCCACATCAGATGGATTTTCGGACACAGAACTACTGTGTCTGCACCGAAGCGGTTAAAGCAATTGCTTATAACAAATCAGCTACGATGCCCTGTAGTATTTCTAAGTCAACTATCTTATAAGCGTGCCAATTTCATACCTTTAGACATAAGGCCGCGACATATTTTCCATATGATACACGGAATATGAGTAAAGCCCCTGCGTTTATGGAAAGTGAAAGACTGGTAGAGTTGGCAAGAGTAAGGAGAAGGTTGAGGGATTCGTCTAATCCTCTGGAATTGGAGGAAAATATGTATGTATAAGTGCTCAAGGGTGCGCAGTTGATACAAACGTAATAAACCTTTATTTTTTTAAGATTTTTGAAAAATTTTCGTGTTCCGAAGGCCGCATTTGCGCATTTGCTTACATTGTTAGATAGCAAACTGCAAGCTGGCGTTAGAAAAACATCAGTGCCAAATATTTTGAAGCTGGCAGCGACTTTGAGGTTCTGTGCTGAGGGGTCGTATCAGCTAAGTGTCGGAACCGAAAGTTGTATTGGACTTGGCCAATCTACTGTGTCCATAATTTTGGCGGAAGTATTCAATGCTTTGGAGGAATGCGTTTGCAGAGATTGGATACAAATGCAGTATAGTGAAGAGGAAAAGCGAGAAGCAAAGTGTTATTTCTTTGATCAGGAGCGGAATACCAGGCGTGATAGGCTGCATAGACGGCACGCACATCAAAATTGTAGCCCCAAAACAAGAGCATCAGCATTTGTACTACAATCGGAAGGGATTTTTTATCTTGAATGCAATGACAGTGAGTATTTATAAAGAAAATGCAACAGTGGGGTTTATAATCTTGTTTCATTTATAGGATTGCGACAACGCTATGCGAATCCGCTACATCAACGCCAAGCACCCTGGAGCTACGCATGATGCTAATGTTTCTAATATTTCTGCATTGAAGCAACAATTAGAAGAGGAGTATCGCAGAGGAGAGCGAAATATGTTATTAGGTATGCTAATTTGTGTCCATATTCGAATGGTTGTGACATAATTATTTCAAAATTTAGGGGATGCAGGGTATGCCTTACAACTATATATGCTTACGCCGTACCGAAACCCAGAGGCCGGATCGGCCGAAAGTATGTTCAACGGCAAACATTCCCAAGGGCGGAATATTGTGGAACGCACTATTGGGGTGCTGAAAAATCGTTTTAGGTGCTTATTAGGGGCTCGAGCGCTTCACTATGAACCCAAAAAAGCTACACAAATAATAAACGTCTGCGCAGCTCTTCATAACATTTGTATTTTCTACAATGCTCAATTTTCCGATGAGGAAATGTCAAGCTATCGAGACTCAGGCGACGAAGCTCAAGACAACACAGCTTTTGACAATGGCTCTGTGGGGAGTGAGGAAGCGAGAACAATTAGAAATAACATTTTACAACACATGCAATTATAATTTTATGGCTTTTTATTTATTTATTCAGCAAAAAAATTCATATTTAGTTCAATTATTAATCATATTTCAGCCTTTTTTTTTATTCATATTCAGTACTTTTTAAGCTTATATCTAAATTCAGTAATTAATACAAAATAAAAATGCATATTATTCATAAAAAGTATATGTTCTATGAACATAATTCAAAATATCACTTCAGGTATATCCCTATATAAAAAATATGTTTATTCATAATTCAAAATATCACTTCAGGTAGGTTAGGTTAGGTTGCGAGGGCAGGACAGAGTGCAGGACCCTGCCCACCACTTAGGCCAGTCAAGTTGGCCCATTGTGATACCCTATGCGGTCTTAAGACCCACCCCATATCCGAGAGACAAACATCAACACTCTCACATTCTCACACTTGGATTAGAGGATCAAACCAGCTCGTGGAATCAATGAATTTCGATAGAGCCCTAATATCCATTTTTGAAACCTCCGTGAGGTCGTCGATGAACGGTTGGCCGAGAATAGCCAATCGTCTTCTGCTGAGTGCAGGACAATGACACAACAGATGTTGAACACTCTCCTCCTCTTCAATACATCTGCAACTGCGACAGTAATCGTGAGTTATTACGCCCATCCTAGCACCATGTGTGCCTATTAAGCAGTGCCCTGTTAACACCCTTATCAGTGATGAGACACCGGATTTATTAAGGGACAGCAGACAGTTAGTGCGTCCTTTGTTGAACGAAGGCCAAATTAGCCTTGATATCTCGCACGTCGTGAGACCTGACCAGAGCTCATTTGCCCTTTGTAAGGTATTTGTGCTAGCTCGGAGTTTGAAAGATGCCATGGGAATGCCTACCAGATCATTTCCTGGAAGGAGATGAGTGGTGGTACCTCTTCTGGCCAGCTCATCCGCTATACAGTTGCCTTCAATATCCCTGTGACCAGGTACCCAAATAAGGCTGATACTGAAGTGCTGAGCCATCTCGTTAAGAGATCTGCGGCATTCAGTTAGCGACTTTGTGTTGTCGACATATGAGTTCAGTGCCTTTGGCGCGGCCTGACTATCTGAGAAGATAAATATCCGTTTGCCGTTTTGGGGCGTAGACGCTAGGCTTTTCACTGCACCGTGTATTGCCAGCATTTCTGCTTGGTACACGCTGCAGTGGTCGGGAAGACGAAAGGAGATCTCTAGTCCCAGGTCCGGTGAAAAGATACCTCCACCCACCTTCCCTTCAAGCTTAGAGCCATCGGTGAATATGTTCATGGCATTCCGCACAGTATGCGGTCGGTAATCCCATTCTTGTCTTGTGGGTATTTTCACCTCGTAGTTCCTAACGAACACTGCTTGGCGTGCAATAGTCAGTATGTAATGGTATGCTCACAGGTGCATGGGAGCCTAAAATTGTGGCGTGACCACATGTACCGCCCTTCCATACGTCGGTCTCCCTTAATCGCAGAGCTGTAATCACAGCCATTTCTTTAGCCACCAGATCGAGTGGTGGAAGATTCAGCATCGTGTTGAGTGCTTCTGTCGGAGTGGAGCCGAGGGCCCGGCTATGCAGAGTTCTGAACTCCTTTGGACTTTTTGTATCTGCTTGAGGTACGTGTTCTTGGTTAGTGCCGGCCACCAGACCAGCACACCGTAGAGTAAAATTGGACGAACAAAAGCTGTGTATATCCAGTGCACCACTTTGGGAGAGAACCGCCACGATATACCAATTGCTCTCTTGCAAGTAAACAACGCGCATGTTGCCTTTTTAACTCGTTCCGCTATATTGTCGCTCCAGAGTAGTTTCCTGTCCAGAATAACTCCTAGATATTTGACTTTGTCACTGAGTACTAAAGTTGTATTCCCAATTTTTGGTGGTATTAAGTTCGGTATTTTGTACCTCCTAGTGAAGAGGACAAGTTCGGTTTTCTCGGGGTTAACCTCCAAACCTGAAGCGTTCGCCCAGTCGCATAATTTAGTCAGAGCATTTTCCATTAAATTGCAGAGGGTTTGAGGAAATTTTCCCCGAATGATAACGCAGATGTCATCGGCGTACGCGATCACTTGGTAGCCTTCAGCTTCCATGAGACGTAGAAGTTGGTTTACAGTAACCAGCCACAGGAGCGGAGAGAGAACACCTCCTTGCGGGGTACCTCTGTTAACGAGTCTGTGAACCGAATTACCGCCTAGCTCCGTTGTAATCCGTCTGCTAATAAGCAATTTGCGGATAAAATCCACAAGGCAGGCATCGACCCGCAGACCCGTTAACGCCGAGGTGATGGCTTCCGGTAGAACGTTGTTAAAGGCACCTGCTATATCAAGGAAAGCCACCAGTGTATATTCCTTTGTGTCAATTGGCTTTTCTATAACAGATACCAGAGAATGCAAGGCAGTGTCAGTCGATCTACCTTTACTATAGGCGTGTTGAGCCCGCGACATATGAGTTGAGTCTATCGATCTTCTGACATAGTCCTCCAAAAGTCTTTCCATAATTTTAAGTAGAAATGATTTTGGGATAAATACTACCTTAACCTCTCTCCATGATGCAGGTACATAGTTGAGCCTGAGGCAACTAACAAACATGGTCTTCAGCCAGGGCTTAATAAGCTCGGATGTTTGTTGTAACTGGGCCGGGAATATTCCGTCCGGTCCTGGCGATTTGTAGGGCTTGAGACTGGCCAAGGCCCAGTCCAGCTTTTTATCATCGGTTATTTCCTTTATCAGCTGATCCGAAAGCATTTCATTCCCGACCGTAGTAGTAGCCGTGACTGTGCATGTCGGAAAGTGAGCATCCAGAAGCAGATTCATTGTGTCAGTGCTCGAATCGGTCCAATTCCCATCCGGCATTTGTATGTGGCTCAGTGTCGCTGACGATTTTGAGAGCACCTTCCTCAGGCGCGAAGCTGCAGATGTTGATTCGATATTGTTGCAGAAATTCACCCAGGAGGCCCGTTTGGCCTTGCGAATTTCTTTCTTGTAGTTACTTAATTTAGTTTTGTGAAGTGCCCAGGATGTTGCGCTACCATCCTGTTTGGCTTTGTTAAAGGCCGACCTACATGTCCTTCTGAGATTATCTAGATCGGACGACCACCAGGGTGGTCTGTGGGTTTCAGCTAACTTTTTAGGCGGACACGCCTTGTCTAGAGCAATCTTGCAGTGTTGATTGAAGGAGCTGACGAGGTCGTCTAGCTCCTCTTCCTTTCTAGGTGTTACCAGCTGATTTGACAAATATTTGCGAATAAGCTTTTGGGAGTAACCCCAATTTGTTTTCCTAATATTCTGTATATATTTCGGACTTGTATGTATATCTACTAAGGAGAAGCTAATGTATCTATGGTCTGAGAAGGAGTGCTCGCCTAACACCCTCCATGATTCTATGAGGTCACTGTAAGAGTCAGTGACCAACGTTATATCGAGGACTTCCTCTCGGTTTCTTGTTACGAAGGTGGGTTCATTCCCCGTGTTACATATACTTAGGTTAGTGCCTAGTAGTTAGTTATAGAGTGACTCACCTCGCTCATTTGTGTCAGTGCTGCCCCATTGGTTGTGATGGGCATTAGCGTCGCCGCCTAGCACGATGATATCGTCCCGTGGTTTTGTGGAACTCACGAACTTTCTAAAGTTGTTTGATGGTAGTGGTCCTTGGTGATCGTGAGCTAGATAGAATGATGCGAACCTGCAACTTCTACCTAGCCCCTCGACGCTTATCGCTGTCAGATCTCCGTCACTAAACTGGGGTAAGAGAAGAGCGTTAATATTTGATTTAACTAAAATACACGTTCGAAGTTTACCTTTACCTGTTGCGCTATAAAGCTTGTAAGTAGGGGTCCTCAAACCACAGATCCTATCTCCAGTGATCCATGGCTCTTGAACCAGGACAATGTCTACTGCGCCTTTTGAGAGCTGCAGTAGTAGTGCAGTGATGGAGATTAATCTGGAGGACCCTCATCACTTTTTTTAGCGCTCTCCTCTGTGAGCGTCACGTCCGAGTCGCCGTCGCTCAGAAGCTGACTCTCGGAGTAGAGTCTCCTGAGAGCCGAGCCACCGTCCGAGCTGGACGACGCGAACCCACTCCCTGTGTCAGACGCCACTGACTGCCTGTCATCCGCGTCCACCTCCATATCATTTTCACTGGGGGGGGGGGGGGGGGGGAGCTCCACCTCCGGATTAAAGGTGAGGTTGGCTAGGGCCTCGGTATCGGACTTGTATACCTTGAGGACCACCTTTTCATAGCCATACCTCACTACGTACTTGCATCGGGCCAGAGCCTCGATGCTTGCCTCATCCAGAAGCAGAACGATCTGCATGGTAGCCTTATCGGTCTTATCCACGTTCACCACCCTCCAGTTTGATGTAGGCAGCTCAGGCTTGTACTCCTGCAGCACATCTAAAATCTCATCTGGTTCCGTGCAACCAACTGGAATCCAAACTCTAGCCCTTGAGCGTTGCGGGATATCAACTTCTCCTATGCGCTGTATGCCAATTTTGTACAGGTCCACGGACCTGCTGTCATCGCAAGCGATCAGCTTCACATTGCCCTGGTACCAACCCGCATCGGCGTAGTTGGGTGGAGGACCAGGGTTGTCACGTTTGACCTGTACAGCCACTTTTGCGAGCGCGGCCCTGATCCACTTCCACTGCTGCTTGGGGTCCTGCCGTCTACGTTGCTCTCATCTATTACTCCAATGATCTTGCGATCCTTGGCAATGTCAGCGAAGGACCTCGTCGGTCCTCCTATTCTGGCCCTTTTCGGTGCCGTAGGGGTGGTTTCCTCCAGCGATCGGTTTCGCTTAGCGGTTTCCCCCTTGTTGTTAGCGCCATACAGCTCAACCTTAAAATCCGGCACTATCCGCTGAGCCCACGCAAGATCGCGCTGGAGCTTCGCCCAGGCCTCTGCCGAAACGTCTTCCTCCCTTATCGGTGAGGTCGCGTTCTTAAACAGGATCCTGGCTGCCGACCGCTTATCATTGTGGTTGGGCTTGGTGGATTGCCTGCCCGCCAGGTCCTCGACCCTAACGTCAGCACCAACATTTCTGGAGCCCCCAGCCAAGGGCTCACCAGACGCTTTACGCTGAAAGGCGAGACCACTTGTGGAGGCTACGGGGTTGATAGCCTCGTTTTTGGCCTCCCGATCGGAACCCCTGGAGGAGGCACCGATCATCGTACTACTCAGACCGGTTTTACACTCGGCCCTACTACGTCGAGCTGCAGCAGCAGCAATGAAACGCTGGGGAGTCCTCTCAGCTTTACTAAGGTCCGGCTTGGCCGTGACCTTTTTAACGGAGCGAGCTCCTGTTGGCTTTTTTTGAGGAGACCCAGACTCCTTATTTTTGTTGTTGTTGTTGGATAAGTTGTTCATGTTTGAACCCACGAGTTGCGGAGAAAGGGGAAGGTCCACCCTGGGCAGAGATCCGCATACCCAGGGTAAGGCTAATTAGAATCGGAGGTCGCCAGGTATCCGAAGCACTCCGTTAGCGACTGGGCTATTTTAGGGCCCCCAGCCAGGCTGATCCTCGGCACGGGTCGTATGACACCTTGATCCAGCCCATTTCAAGGAGGGAAGATAGGAAAGGGGAGGGAGTGGACTGTGATAGAGGCTACGAGTAGCGGAAGGAAAATCAGGTAAGAGGGGGGGGGGGGGGGGGGGGGGGGGGGGGGAGAGGTCGCCGCTCGAATTAGCCGCCGAAGCGTTACCGGGTGTCACCACGTGGAGGCTCCACCCCACTTGGAGGAGGAGGGTGCATGCACCTACGAGTCGACGGTTTGAGGTGGCGCTGGTGTGTGCAAGGCGCGAACACCCCCATAAAAGACACCCATCACTTCAGGTATATCCCTATATAAAAAATATGTTTATTCATAACTCAAAATATCACTTCAGGTACATTTATCCAATAATCCAGTCTAAAAAAAAATTATAAAAAAACTATCCTAAGACTACTTTAATATGTTGGAAATCCTTTCATTCTCCAACTCCAAAATTTGAGCTTTTAGTCTAAGCTTATCTGCTCTGTTCTTTCCCTTCATTCTAAGCTCTTCCCTGTAAACTTTTAATTTTTCTTTTTTTAGAGCAATTTTTTCCTTCTCAAGCGCCAGAGCCTCCTCCTTGAGCGCAACTGACTTTTCCATCCACCTTTCAATATTCCTAATCCTTGATTTCAAGCCGATTGTAGCCTTTTTCATTGCTTAAAATGTTGCTCTTGCATGTTGATCTGTTTTTCCAACAGCGCTAACCTCTTTTCCTTAGGTTTCGCATGCTTTCTAGCTGTTGGATTAGCCTGTGGTGCAGCATTTTCTTGGGCTACATTGGTTGCATGCTCCTCATGTTCTTCCTCGGCCTCATATTCCAGCTCTTCCACAACCATTGTAGGCGAACTATGGCCTCGTGTGTCACTTTCTGTTGCCGCCACGTTTCCCGTTCCAATTTCTTCGCCAGGTGGGTCAGTGCAAACATCCATACTTAGGAGGCTAATTATCGCTTCTTCCATTGCAGAAAAGGTGTGCAATTTGTTTGGACCCCCACCAGTTGCACGAAGCTCTATTTTATTCTGCGAACATTTTTTCCTGGTTTTGATCCGTCCACACCTATGTATAATGAAATTCGTGTATTTTATTTAGCAAAGCTATATATAGGCATTTTACCTTTAACCACTTTTCCCACGAGCGCATTGGTGGTCCCAAGCTATTCAATTCTATCGCTATCCGCTCCCACCTTGCCTTTCCATTAACTTTTCCACAGATACCTTTTCCTAAGTCGCTGTTCTTCTGCATTAACTCCACTAATCGCGCTAGTTGCCTTTTGTTACTAACCACTTTTGATCTGTAATTTAAATATATTTATTTTATTACTCTTATGTATATTTTTATTTATTTTCTCTAAATTTGTTTACCTTTTATCCATTTTAGTTCTTTTTTTATCAACTTTACTCTCTAGCGACTAGAAAATGATGGTAGAAAGATGATCGATTAAAAAGTATTCACAGTCGATCGCTGAGTGATGGTTCGACACTCGCAATAGTTCGATAATCGATGGTCGCTCAGTAGTCGATTATCTATTCTTGTTCGACACTCGCAATAGGGGTGATAGCTTTCTCCCTGGAAGCACAGATCGTTATGCGACCACAACAGCTGGAAATAGCTATTTTAAAATAGATTCAGTAGAAAAGACTGGGATGGGCGGATTAACAACAACAACAGCGGGCGGATCTATTTACACCGATGGCTAGAAACTAGATGACAGAGTAGAAGTGGGGTTATTCAAAAGACCTGGCTTCCAGCCTCAGCCTCAATCATGGACACCGCGGCTTGGATAGGAAACAGCCAAGCGGCCATCAAATCCCTTTGCTTAAGTGTCATCGATCTCTTCAAGAGATGGTCCAACAGAACCACGTGAACCGCACAGGGGTCCCGGGACACAGAGACATTGAGGAAAACTGTTTAGCAGGGCACGTGCGGACAAGGAACGCATGACACATCCATGACACGTCCGTCGCGTCTTATGTCTCGCTCTGTCCGCTGAACGCCGTTTTGCACGCCAAACCACCTCGCGTCGCGGCTGAGGAGCGTCATCTTCCTCGAGAGACAAGGGTCACTCTGGCTCAATTACGCTCTGGATACTGTAGCAGATTAAACTCCTACTTATCCAGACTAGACCTTGACGTGCCGAATGAATGTCCGGCATGCGGCTCGTCACCCCATAATACCAACCATTTATTTATCTGCTCTTCGGAGCCCACTCTTCTAACACCCATCTCCCTCTGGTCCAACCCTGTCGAAACTGCAAGTTTCCTAGGACTCCCGTTAGAAGAAATTGATGACAATTTAGGTTAAGGAAAAGTACACGCTGGGCAGGGCTACACTTCGTTACAACAACAACAACAACAACGCTTATACTGAATAGTACACACTCCGTAAAGTCAACGAAACTTGTCTACGGTGCCGGATATGTAAACAAACCTGGCCAAAATTGGATCCCGAAAGATAACGACATATCTGCACCCTAATAAAGGTGGAAAGGTGCACCAACCGAGCATTGCCTTTGATATGTAAGAAAAATGTAATGCACGCAGATGCACGTAGATTGAAGCACGACGATGCTGTAGGAGTTGTCAAGATGTTGAGACCTGGGGGAATCTTATCTGGAACTTCCCGGCCCTGAGTGGCGCTAGAAGACGCTGCAAGAAGGATGTGCCTGAAAATATAAAATATTTCAAAATTATTAATAAAACAAATTTTTCAAAAAATAAAATTGACAAAATCAAAAATGACAAACAAAGAGTGTCGAAATTGATTAAAAGTCAAATTTATGTGACTGAGAAAAAGACGACAAAGCAGAATTGCCGAGCACAATCAATTCCGTGCCCCTCTCCCTTCTCCGTCACTACCTTTTCCACAAACTTCGAATTGTGGCAATAAAACTTGCCGTGTGTAAATCCGGTCTTACGAGCTAAATTTCATTGAAGGAAGATCTTAAGACAACCGTACATAGAAAGACTGTTCCAAACATAGCCAATGTTGTGGTCGCTGTGATAGCCGCCAAGCCCCATCCAACATGGCAACTAACCATGGCAATCCCACGAAATCCAGTGTTTGAGGTTTAGCTAAAAAGCAAGAAAGAAGAAAAGAATCGTGCCATACTAATAAAAGTTTTGAGTTTTGGAAGAAATGTGGATGATATAAATTTAAAAAAAATATATAGCCCAGCTAGCTTATGATTTTTGGGCGAGACAAGAATTTTCATCTCGATTTAATGTATTTTTATTGAGCAAAATTCTTAAGAAAAAAAAAAAAAGAAGATTATATACTTGATGTTGAGCCATGCACTTCTCGTGGTATTATCAAAATGGTAAGTGCCGCTTGCATAAAAGCTGATAACGACTAACCGGAGTTTAATTGACGTATTTTGTATGGTTAGCTGTCAAGTTAATCACCGATTAGGCTTAATGGGCTTTTATGCAAGTGGCCCTAAGACTAATAAAAAAACTTTTCTGAGTCATCTCTGCGCACAATAAACGAAAGTCTAATTACCTAATGAGCCTTCCCGATAATGACCAATTGTTAATGGCAGGGGAAATAAGATTGCACTAGACTATCATGTAGTATCATCCTGCAGTGTGCCTTGATATTGTTGTAGTGTGCTTTAATTTTGAGAAAAAATATATATAAATTGGACAATAATAACACAGCCCCACAAAAAAAAAGTGTCGGGGTTGGGGAATCAGACCACCCTTTCCCTATGTATTTTGACGCGCTGAACACGAATCCGGTATCCGTTTTGATCCAGCAGGTCTGGATTTTTTCTAACCTCAAAGAAACATGACAAATGTTTCGAGCTATACGAATTTTTTGAGATTAGAAAAAAATTCAGACGTGTTAGACCAAAACGGACACCGGATTCGTGTTCAGGGCGTCAAAATACATGGGGAAAGGGTGGTCTGATCCTCCAACCCCGACACTTTTTTTTCTGTGGGTCTATGTAATCGATCACACAGCGCCACAGATCACACAGCCCCAAAAAAAATGTCGAGGTTGGGGGATCAGACCACCCTTTCCCCATGTATTTTGACGCGCTGAACACGAATCCGTTTTGGTCTAACATGTCTGAATTTTTTTCTAATCTCAAAAAATTCGTATAGCTCGAAACATTTGACATGTTTCTTTGAGGTTAGAAAAAATCCAGACGTGCTGGATCAAAACGGATACCGGATTCGTGTTCAGCGCGTCAAAATACATAGGGAAAGGGTGGTCTGATGCCCCAACCCCGACACTTTTTTTTTGTGGGGCTGTGTTATTATTGTCCAATTTATATATACATATTTTTTTCTCAAAATTAAAGCACACTACAACAATATCAAGGCACACTGCAGGATGATACTACATGATAGTCTAGTGCAATCTTATTTCCGCTGCCATTAACAATTGGTCATTATCGGGAAGGCTCATTAGGTAATTATACTTTCGTTTATTGTGCGCAGAGATGACTCAGAAAAGTTTTTTTATTAGTCTTACCATTTTGATAATACCACGAGAAGTGCATGGCTCAACATCAAGTATATAATCTGTTTTTTTTTTTTTTATTTCTTAAGAATTTCGCTCAATAAAAATACATTAAATCGAGATGAAAATTCTTGTCTCGCACAAAAATCATAAGCTAGCTGGGCTATATATTTTTTTCAAATTTATATCATCCACATTTCTTCCAAAACTCAAAACTTTTATTAGTATGGCACGATTCTTTTCTTCTTTCTTGCTTTTTAGCTAAACCTCAAATACTGGATTTCGTGGGATTGCCATGGTTAGTTGCCATGTTGGATGGGGCTTGGCGGCTATCACAGCGACCACAACATTGGCTGTGTTTGGAACAGTCTTTCGATGTACGGTTATCTTAAGATCTTCCTTCAATGAAATTTAGCCCGTAAGACCGGATTTATACACGGCAAGTTTTATTGCCGCAATTCGAAGTTTGTGGAAAAGGTAGTGACGGAGAAGGGAGAGGGGCACGGAATTGATTGTGCTCGGCAATTCTGCTTTGTCGTCTTTTTCTCAGTCACATAAATTTGACTTTTAATCAATTTCGACACTCTTTGTTTGTCATTTTTGATTTTGTCAATTTTATTTTTTGAAAAATTTGTTTTATTAATAATTTTGAAATATTTTATATTTTCAGGCACATCCTTCTACCATCCAAACAATTTCTTGCAGCGTCTTCTAGCGCCACTCAGGGCCGGGAAGTTCCAGATAAGATTCCCCCAGGTCTCAACATCTTGACAACTCCTACAGCATCGTCGTGCTTCAATCTACGTGCATCTGCGTGCATTACATTTTTCTTACATATCAAAGGCAGTGCTCGGTTGGTGCACCTTTCCACCTTTATTAGGGTGCAGATATGTCGTTATCTTTCGGGATCCAATTTTGGCCAGGTTTGCTTACATATGCGGCACCGTAGACAAGTTTCGTTGACTTTACGGAGTGTGTACTATTCAGTATAAGCGTTCCTTGTCCGCACGTGCCCTGCCAAACAGTTTTCCTCAATGTCTCTGTGTCCCGGGACCCCTGTGCGGTTCACGTGGTTCTGTTGGATCATCTCTTGAAGAGATCGATGACAGTTAAGCAAAGGGATTTGATGGCCGCTTGGCTGTTTCCTATCCAAGCCGCGGTGTCCATGATTGAGGCTGAGGCTGGAAGCCAGGTCTTTTGAATAACCCCAGTTCTACTCTGTCATCTAGTTTCTAGCCATCGGTGTAAATAGATCCGCCCGCTGTTGTTGTTGTTAATCCGCCCATCCCAGTCTTTTCTACTGAATCTATTTTAAAATAGCTATTTCCAGCTGTTGTGGTCGCATAACGATCTGTGCTTCCAGGGAGAAAGCTATCACCCCTATTGCGAGTGTCGAACAAGAATAGATAATCGACTACTGAGCGACCATCGATTATCGAACTATTGCGAGTGTCGAACCATCACTCAGCGATCGACTGTGAATACTTTTTAATCGATCATCTTTCTACCACCATTTTCTAGTCGCTAGAGAGTAAAGTTGATAAAAAAAGAACTAAAATGGATAAAAGGTAAACAAATTTAGAGAAAATAAATAAAAATATACATAAATAAAAGTAATAAAATAAATATATTTAAATTACAGATCAAAAGTGGTTAGTAACAAAAGGCAACTAGCGCGATTAGTGGAGTTAATGCAGAAGAACAGCGACTTAGGAAAAGGTATCTGTGGAAAAGTTAATGGAAAGGCAAGGTGGGAGCGGATAGCGGTAGAATTGAATAGCTTGGGACCACCAATGCGCTCGTGGGAAAAGTGGTTAGGGGTAAAATGCCTATATATAGCTTTGCTAAATAAAATACACGAATTTCATTATACATAGGTGTGGACGGATCTGAAAAGTAAAACCAGGAAACCTGGTCTGATCCTCCAACCCCGACACTTTTTTTCTGTGGGTCTATGTAATCGATCACACAGCGCCACAGATCACACAGCCCCAAAAAAAAATGTCGAGGTTTGGGGATCAGACCACCCTTTCCCCATGTATTTTGACGCGCTGAACACGAATCCGGCACTTTTTTTTTTTTTGGGGGGCTGTGTTATTAGCTTCCGATTTGGGTATTAGTTTCCTCTAGGGGTCAACTGCTAATAAATTAGCTAAAATTATGGGAGATAGCTGAAAAGACGGGTTTTGGCCTCAGGATCACAAATCCGGAAGCGCTTTTTTAATTTTTTGTTTTAGTGAAAAGTTATGGTCAAAAAACCGAAAAATGACCCGGGTCCGGTACCAAAATTGGGGCGGAATCCATGGTATTTATGTGGGAAACACCTTTCAGAGTTGGCGGCCTTCGGCCGCGCTTATAAACCATAACCCTGGGCTACGCCATCCCAAGTCCGGACGTGTGACATAACCGTGGCTACCGCCACGGCGGGACTTTTTTTGCACGTTTTTAGGGACAGTCTAATAAAATTACAACAACCACATGAAAACTTGAAACTTTGATTGCAAATATCTCTGCAGAGAAGCAAAATATTAAAAAAGCGCTTCCGGATTCGTGATCCTGAGGCCGAACCCCGTCTTTTGAGCTATATCACATAATTTTAGCTAATTTATTAGCAGTTGACCCCTAAAGGAAACTAATACCCCGACTTGTATTAAGGCCGGCCCACAATAAGATAGGCCTTTATTAAACTCATAATGATTACAGTCCCTGCAATTTAGTAGGCGGCTGCGGAATTTCTCACAGGGAAGACATACTATTCTTTTTGCTGTGAATAAAATTTGAATGTCAATCTTTCAATAACCTAATTAAAACAAAATTTTTTACTCGGGAAAAATGTTTGGGCTGTAACATGGTGTTTGATTTAAGCAACAGCAATAACCTACCGCTATCTAGGTACTTAAAAAAATCAACACTTAAAAATTATCTTCAATATTTTTAATTTTATCTTGAATTTATATATTTTAAGCACAAGCAGTTGCACGGACTTCTTTTTTGATGGGTGTCAGAGTAAAGATTTAAATAAATGTCATAATCAATACCAAAATTGCCAATGTCGTTCCTGTTGCATAAATTCTATAATAAATGATCACACGTACACATTGCTTAAAAAAATATGTAGGAAAGTAATAAGGGACTACCGAAGACAACAAAGTCGAGAAATATATTCAATTTTTGATGGTGGAAATAGTATCAATGTGAGGATACATCGCTCATCCACAGGTTTGTGAGGCACATATTGTAATTTACTCTAAAAATGTAAAATTTCTTCTTGTAATAATTTATAGAAGATGCAAAAAGCACAACTGTTAATGGTGATCCAAACTCGTATACATCAAGCGAACCAAAACGAAAAAGGAATGAGGGTTTTGTAAAGAGAACGAAAATAAAGAAATATGGATCTGACGGCTACGATAATGATGCTGGATCGAACCGAATTGACGGTGTTAAAAGTGCTAGCAAAAACTATTTGCTTGAACGGGAACGGGACTCTAGAAAAAAAAGAAAGGACAGAGAGGACGTTAATGGAAAGCAAAAAAAAGGAAAGGTAAAGAAAGACAAATCAGATGGTGTTGGTAAAGATGAACATGATGGAAGTGCAAAAAGTAAAGGTGTGAGACATGTTAGTGAAATTGATGTCGAAAAAAACCTCACCCGCCACAAATTGGGTAAAGCTAAGCATGTTGAAGATGCCGGTATAGATAGAGATGGTGATACGGACGTAAATGAAAAGGCAGGTATTAAGAAAAAAGGTAATGCTATCGATAGCGATGATAGACATCCAATAGATGCAGTAGTAGGTAAAACGGCCAAGAAAGATCAAGATAACGAGAAGCAAAGAAAACTGAAAACTGGTACGGACGAAAATAAAAAGCCAGCTATTAAGAAGAAAGATCTCGATAGCGAAGAAAGGCATCCAATCGACGGAGTAGGCAAAACGGTCAAGAAAGATCAAGATAACGACAAGCTAAGAAAACTGAAAACTGTTACCGACGAAAATAAAAAGCCAGCTACTAAGAAAAAAGGTATTGATCTCGATAGCGAAGAAAGACATCCAATCGACGGAGTAGGTAAAACGGTCAAGAAAGATCAGGAACAAAGGAAACTGAAGGAAAATTACAACGGAGAACATAGTGAAAGACAATTTATTAAAAACAGGCAATATAAAGGCGAGGACGACGAAGTTACGAGAACTTCATCACAGTTTAAGAGGAGCAAAAAAAAAATGCATGAGGCTAGGAAACGGGAGGAATCGGTTAAAGATAATTCACGTAAGGCACAAACTGCCAGACCTGAAAAAAAACTATCTATCGAACTTTTTTTTATTTCAAAGGGAACACAGCGAAAAATTTCAACCGAGGATTTAGGAGTGACAGAGAGGTTCCCTTAAGAGAAAGAGATAGTGACTCAAGTCCTAATTCAGATCACAATACTAAAGGCCATAGAAAAGGGCGTAGTAGCCAACTCAAAAAAAGAAGAGATCTTGATAAAGCTGATCAAACTATGTCAAATCGTAGGACGAAACATTTACAAAATTTGCCCGTAATATTAGATTTACGAGCGAAAGTTCGAAAAAGGTATAGCGTAACTCCAGTACAGTCTCGTCCGAAGAGAAAAGCTTCATTAAGCTTCACAAATGAAGGCCGTAAGAGATACGTTCATGGTAAGAAAAGGCAGCTTTCACAAACGAGAAAAGATCGAAATAATAAAGATCATGACTCGGGAAGTAGATTTCGAACCTCTCGTGGTCTTGGGATCCGATTTGTCAGGTGTCGGGAATATGGGCCCACGTTGCCAAGTCGTTCTGATGAGGTTAGACCATGCGACATACTTCGAGCTCGTATGGAACAACGTGAACTATGGTTAGTCGTCCCTTGTTTATTATAATATAACACAGTGCAACACGAAAAATACCAGGGAAGAGATAGCATTTTTTTGGTAGATCTCGGTGAGTTAAGAAGAACTGCGTACAAGAAATTTGCCGGATACCTCGAAAATCCCGAGCTAGGGGTCAAAACCCGATTTTTCATTCCTTCAAAACACTTATGAGCCTGTATCTTAGGTGATTTTAACCCAATTTTTATATTTTTTTCTTGATTTCGATAGAAGAGATATTAGAGCGAGATCCCAGGCCGTCTGGCGTTACTTAT
This sequence comes from Campiglossa producta, assembly GCA_964058755.1. NCBI lineage: Eukaryota > Metazoa > Arthropoda > Insecta > Diptera > Tephritidae > Campiglossa > Campiglossa producta. Next base: position 67,181 of record CAXKVI010000072.1, on the reverse strand, counting down.
TTTATAATGGATGAAACCAATACCGATCGATAGCCCTCCCCGAATGTAGAGAGAATGTGAAAATTTCAAGGCTGTGCCTATGAAAAGGGCCAAGGAATCGGGGGTCAAAGTCGGCAAAAAATTACCCTAACTTCACTTATTTTATAATGGATGATTTTCACTTATTTTACGTAGATTACCACCCCGCGTCAGTATCAAGTGTTGTTAGACCCGTACCAGTGACAAGGCTCCAGCCAGACACCCCCATCTCGAGGATTTTTCTATGGAAATTTATTCTGTTTTAACAATTTCACGCATTTGGGCCACTTTGGCTGGTTTTAATTACTCAATATTTTCCCATTTTTTGTAGAACACTACCCTTAAGTAGCATCAGGCCTTTTTAGACTTCGTCCAATGGCAAAAACTTCAGCCGGCCACCTCAAATTCGGGATATTTCATAATTCTTACTGCGCTTTTACATGTTTAAGCTGGTTTGCCCAACTTTGGCTACTTTTAAATGGCAGATCTTCACAGATGTGTCGTAAAATACTACCTTTGTCGTAAAATACTACCTTGAATCAAGCATCATCTCATGGCAAAAACTTTAGCCAGACACCTCAAAGTTCGGAAAATTTTATTTTCCAATTACTTAGATATCTCATGTTTTTCCCACTTTTACTGCTTTTAAATGCCGGATCTTGTCACATGTGTCGTAGGACACTACCCTTAAGAAGTTGCAATAATTTTTAGACTTCGTCTCATGAAAAAACTTCAGCCAAACACCTCAAAGCTCGGTATTTTCACTAATTCTTACAGATATTTCACTTGTTTAAGCGGGTTTTTCCAACTTTGGTTACGCTTAAACAGCGGATCTTTACACATGTGTCGTATAACACTACCCTTAAACAGTATCAGGCATTAGCAGACTTCATCCCATGAAAAAAACTTTAGCCAGACAAGCCAAAGGACGGGGACTTTACATCATTTTTAATGTGCTTTCACATGTTCAAACAGGCTTATCCAACTTTGGCTGCTTTCAAATGGCAGATCATTACACATGTATGTATAGTATACCACTACCCTTAAGTAGTATCAGGCATTTTTAGACTTCGCCCCATGACAAAAAATTCAGCCAGACACCCAAAAGCTGTGGAAATTTCATAATTCTTGCTGCGATTTCACATGTTTAAGCGCGTTGGTCTAACTTTGGCTGCTTTTAAAGGGAAGACCTTTTCACATGTGTCATAGAAGACCACCCTTAAGTGGTGTCAGGTACTTTTAGACTTAGTCCCATGTCAAAAACTTTAGCGAGACACCTCAAAACTGAGGAATTTTTATAATTCCTACTCCAATTTCACATGTTTAAGAGGGTTTGTTCAATTTTGACTGTTTTTTGAAAGGCAGATCTTTACACATGTGTCATAAAAGACCAGCCTTAGGTGGTATCAGGTACTTTTAAACTTCGCCCAATGTCAAAAACTTCAACCAGACTTCTTACTGCGTTTTCATATGTTTGAGATGGTTGGTCCAACTTAGGCTAGGTACTTTTAAAGGGCAGATCACGTGTGTCATAAAAGACCACCCTTAAGTAATATCGGGTATTTTTGTACTTCGTTCCATGTCAAAAACTTCACACCTTAAAACTGAGAAATTTTCATAATTCCTACTGCGATTTCACAGGTTTAAGCGGGTCGGTCCAACTTTGGCTGTGTTTTAAGGCCGGATCTTTACACATGTGTCATAGAACTGTATGAGGGTCTTTAAAAGTAGCCAAAGTTGAACCAACCCGCTTAAACATGTGAAAGCGCATTAAGAATTATGAAATTTCCTTAGCCTTGAGGTGTCTGGCTAAAGTTTTTTCTATGGGATGAAGTCTAAAAATATCTGATGCTATGTAGAGGTATTGTTCTCACGGTTGCCGTTTTGGCCGAAATGTACCATTTTTGGTACGAATTTTTTCTCCGGGTACGTTGGTACGCAACTTCCAAATTTGGTACGTTTTTGCCATTTTAACTTCAACGCAACTCCAATGACACTGCTACAAATATCAAAACTACATTTGAATGACTACAAAAAAAAGATTTAGTCATGATGTTGTGTCTCTTTCACTCTCCTTCTTTACTGGCCGTAGAAGTGAAGTGGTACCACTTGGAAAATGGCGGAAAAATAGCGACCCCTAAGGGTTGGAAAATTTTCTTTTATTTTTCTTTTATTTGAATCATCATGTACATGTTTAAAACCCGTTTTTGTGTTAAATTATGGAAGCAGATGAACTGCTTAAAATGGTTTTAATAAATGTTATATTGTTTGGATAGAAAATTAATTTGTTTAGACCAACGCGCTTAAACATGTGAAATCGCAGCAAGAATTATGCAATTTTCTGTATGAAGTTTTTGTCATGGGGCGAAGTCTAAAAATACCTGATACTACTTAAGGGTAGTGTTATCGATACATGAGTAACGATCCGCCATTTTAAAGCAGCCAAAGTTGGGTAAGCCCGTTTGAGCATGTGAAAGCACATTACAAATGATGAAAAGTCCCCGTGCTTTGGGTTGTCTGGCTGAAGTTTTTTTCATGGGATGAAGTCTGGAAATGCTTGATACTCTTTAAGGGCAGTGTTATACGACACATGTGTAAAGATCCGCCGTTTGAACGTAGCCAAAGTTGGAGAAACTCCCTTAAACATGTGAAATCTCTGTAAGAATTAGTGAAAATCCCTAGCTTTGAGGTGTCTGGCTGAAGTTTTTGTCATGGGACGAAGTCTAAAAATGATTGAAAATACTTAAGGATAGTGTCCTATGACACATGTGAAAAGATCCGTCATTTAAAAGCAGTAAATGTGGGACAAACAAGAGAAAGCAAAGTAATAGGAAAAGAAAAGTTCCCGAACTTTGAGGTGTCTGGCTTAAGTTTTTGCCATGGGATGATGTCTGAAAATGCTTGATTATACTTAAGTGTAGTATTTTAGGATACATGTTTAAAGATCTGCCATTTAAATATAACCAAAATTGGGCAAACCCGCTCAAACATGTGAAAGCGCAGTAAGAATTATGAAATTTCCCGAGTTTTGAGGTGTCTGGGTGAACTTTTTGCCATGGAACGAAATCTTAAAATGCCTGATACTACTTGAGGGTAGTGTTCTATAAAAAATGGGAAAATTTGGGTAATTAAAAACAGCCAAGGCCCAAATGTGTGCAATTGTTAAAACAGAATAAAGTTTCATAGGAAAATCCGTGAGATGGAGGTGTCTGGCTGGAGCCTTGTCACTGGCACGGGTCTAACAACACTTGATACTGACGCGGGGTGGTAATCTACGTTAAATATGTGAAAATCATCTATTATAAAATAAGTGAAGTTAGGGTCATTTCAAAGTTCCAAAATTTCACGTTACTAGCTCTTTAATTACAGAAGTTATAGGCCGAAATCCGTTTATCGGAACAATTGAGTGTATGGGAGCTAAGAGTAGTTCTGGTCCGATCTTGCTGGTTCGGACAAATAATTATTCTCATATAAAATAACGTCTCCATACAAATTTCCCACGAGATACATATCTCTAAAATTGAGGGACTAGTTTGCGTACAAACAGACGGACGGCCGGACAGACGGACATCGCTAAATGGAATCACCTCATCGTCCTGATCATAACGGTATACTTATTAGTGGGTCTATCTCTTCTTCTTCTTATACTTACAAACATCGGACCAAAGTTTTAATACCATTTCATGTTCATGAAAGGTATAAAAAAATTATTTTTGGCCATATAATTTGGAAATGTTTACTTGGCCTTTTTGATTTAGTTTTGTATCACTCTTTATGAACTTACATAAATGCCTGTAACTTTTGTAATTATCAACCGATTTAGAAATTTTAATCGGCTTTACACAGAAAAAACTGCAATTTATTAAATGGCGTGAATATTTTTTGAGGTCATTGAAATATTGTGTGTACTCCCAGTAAACTCAATATTTTATATTTTTTGTATTTTTTCAATATTTAACAGCTTTGTGGGCATATTTAAAAAATCTTTTGATATATTTTATAAAAAAATAAAATAATATGAGATTTCACACATAAACTGATATAAAAAAAAACATAAAGTAAATGGGATCTTTTATGAGGTTTTGTTTTTTCAAATGCAAGGGTGGTAAAATCACGTTGTCGCCCTTAACCAAAGGAAGGTTTTAAAACTTTTTTTGGGACAACTATCCCATTCACAAAAAAACATGGGTATAAAAAATAGTTATTGCAAAGTTATGAAAGAATGTATTCGGTTCCTCCATATCATATAAACTTACATAAACTTCTAAAACCACCCCATTTACTCTATGTTTTTTTACACTAGTTTATGTGTTCAAATCTTATACTAACTTATTTTTTACAAAATATATCAAAAGAAATTCTTAATATGCCCACAAAGCTGTTAAAAACTGAAAAATACAAAAAATATAAAATATTGGCTTCATTGAATACGCACAAATTTCCAGTGACCTTTCCAAAAATATCCACGCCATTTAAGAAATTGCAGTTTTATCTGTCTAAACCCGGTTAAAGTTCAAAATCGGTGGATAATTGCAAAAGTTACAGGCATTCAAGTTCAGAAAGAGTGATTCAAAACTAAGGCAAAAAGACCAAGTACCTGTATATATGTAAATTTCCAAATTATATGTATGGCAAAATAACTGGTTTTTAATGAACTTTTCATGGAAATCTTATTAGCTTCGTCAGTTTCCCCTTTTTGGAGAAAATTAACATTCATTCCACTCATAACAAAATTTGCTGTTGAATACAATTGGTTTTCAGTGGTTTCAATAAAACAATGAAATAGTTTTAATGTAATTTAATGAGAAAAAGTAAAACGTGTTGTTACACTTGTGTGGTATAATGAGAACAGAATGTTTACAATGAAAAGAAAAATTGCTGTATGTATATTAGACTGGGCCAAAAATAAATTTTTTTTTCAAAAATTATATCGATTTTATTTTTAAGAAAGGTGAAAAAAATTACTGTAATTTTTCAGATTTTTAAATAAAAGCCTAGAGGTCTATCATCGCTAGTTTAGATTTTACAGACTTTACCTCATATTTGGTATAAAAACGGCAAACCATTGCTGTAAAACACCACTTACCTGAACATATTTTTGAAGAAAATCGAATTCCCTACAAAATTTGCATTGACCAAAATTTTCTCAGACTTGTATTCTAGCCTCAAAAATTAGCATGTTATTCGATTTCCCATTTTTTTCTTTCAAAAATTGTCAAAAATGCAAATATCCATGTACAACAAAGATAGATACAGATTCTTAAAGGAAATTGAGTGGGCTACAAAAAAAGGTTAAACAACTTTCTTTTGTAAAGTTACTTTTTCAAAACTTATTTATTATTATATTAAAAAAATTCATATTTCCGTCCTTTTTTGTGTTTTTGATCCAATTTTTTTACTAAATTTTAACAATGATTTGTCGTTTTTATACCAAATTGGAGGTCAAGTCTGTAAAATCTAAACTAGGAATGATAGACCTCTAGACTTTAATTTAAAAATCTGAAAAAATTACAGTAAGTTTTTTTTTCACATTTCTTAAAAAGAAAATCTCTATAAATTTTTTCCATAAAAACACAAAAAATAACACGCTATTGTCAAAAATTTCCTAGACTATTGTCAAAAAAATTTTCATGCAACATCAAAATACGTGTTTTTTTTATTTTTTTTGATGTTGCTTGGAAAATAATTTTGACAATAGTGTGTTATTTTCTCTTGTTTTTTATGAAAAAAAAAAATTTGAGAGAATAGCCCAATTATAATCAGTCTATTGTATATAAGCCGAGAGGCGGCGCTGTTGAATAATAAAGATTGTAAGTTAAAATCCAACACTCCCACTAATTATTTCAAGTCTTTCAGTCCCAACATCTCTATGCTTTTGATAAATTTCTGAGTTGTTAACGCCTTGGTAAAAACATCGCCCAATCTGTCTTCACTGCAAACGTAGTAAATCGAAATCTTCGATGTGTTTGGTTTGTTGATGCAATTCTGAATTTTTGATAAGTCGGATTGCGCTCTGATTGTCGATGTAAAGTGACGGTTGGCTTTCTTGTACACAGCCTACGTCACGAACTGATGTAACCAAACTGCTTTGGATTATCCATAAATCGGCTGACTTCTCACACTGCATTAAAATGTCTGGTCTGGTCACAATCGAAGCAAACATAAGCGATCCTATCAACACACCCATTTTCACATGATTTAGTTAACGTGCTATTGCTGTCTGCTGGACTGGTTATGTGCTTCGAATGTTGCATATTGAACTTCTCTACAACCTTTTTGATATATGCACTTTGATTAATGAAAATTGTCTTCTTCTCTCGATCTCGGTGTATTTCAATGCCAACGTAATTACCGTCTTCTCCTCGTGTCATCTCAAAATTGCCACTTAAGTGAGCCATCACTACTTCCAGTGTCTGTTTGCTTTTTGACAAAATCAATCCGGCGTCCACATACAACATTAGGATAATGTTATTGCTTTACACTACCGACGAAGACACATGGATCTGGTATCGATTGGATCATGATATAATCGTTCAGGAATTTTGTGAATTTCTTGTTCCACACTCTGGATGCTAGTTTTAGTCCATACAAACTCTCCATGAAAATTTCCTCTTCTAGGTCTCCATTTAAGAACGTTGTCTTCACGTCGAACTGCACAATTTCCAAATCTTATACTTCGGCGATCGCAAGAACAGTTCGTAAAGTCGTAGAGCACCACTGGAGATAATGTTTCCCCATAATCAACGCCCTCCTTTTGTGAATAGCCCTTTGCAACTAGGCGTGCCTTGAAGATTTGACCTGACCTACTCGATTTTCGCTTAAAAACTGTGACGGACTTTCCTTTTAAAGCTGAGGTAGACCCAGTCCGTCCAGGGTTCTGAAAATAAAATTCCCTAACATGGTTCCTTTCAAATGATAAGACCCTGATTAAAGTTTAGAATTCAAATTTCATTAGTTTATTGTTGGGATCTCTGTCCTCTTTTCTCAAAATGTTTCTACTATCTTAGATTTAGTTTGCTAACTACGATACAGGCGGCAGAGGTGAAAACCCCTACTCGACCCGACGTTCGACGGAGGTGAAAACCACCGCTTACTATAACAATAAAGACGGCTGAGGTGAAAACCCCTGCTTGGCCTTCGGTCAGCGGAGGTGAAAACCACCACTGAATACATCTTAAAACTCCTAGTCTAGAATAAAGGCGGCTGAGGTGAAAACCCCTGCTTGGCCCAACAGTCAGCGGAGGTGAAAACCACCACTGAATAAATCAGTAATCGTGAGGTGAGAACCCCAGGTTTACATTCGCCGAGGTGAAAACCCCGACTACCACAGTATAGACAGTATTCTCACTGTGGTGAAAGTTCTCCATGGAGGTGAATTTTTCAGAGTTGAAATCCATGGTAGTATGGAATTTCGCGGACGCATGGTTGCATTTCAGTAACAAAAAAAACTTTAAAAATATTTCAAGAAAAAAAAATGAATTTAATGTATATATTCCATGAATTAATATAATATCATGAATTTACTGCACTACAAGAAGTAAAAAAAATGTATATTAAAGGCCATATTGTAAAATTTCGTACAAATGCATACACATATTTTTGGCATCTTGGCTGAAAATATATACTTAGTAAATAACCTGCATTTGTTGATTTCTATATAAATGTACTTACTTTGGATATTTTAACACTGAAATAAACAAATTAATATAAATTTTCATCATTTGCACAACTTTTTATACCCAGCTGTACTTGTACACAGGGTATTATAACTTTGTTAGGATAACGGTTGGTTGTACAGGTATAAAGGAATCGAGATAGATATAGACTTCCATATATCAATATGATCAGGATCGAAAAAAAATTTGATTGAGCTATGTCCGTCCTTCTGTCCGTCCGTCCGTCTGTCCGTTAACACGATAACTTGAGCAAATAATGAGATATCTTCACCAAATTTGGCATGCGTACTTATTTGGGTTCAGAATAGATTGCTATTGAAAATGGGTAAAATCGGACCATAACCACGCCCCTTTTTCGATATCGAAAATTTCGAAAAACGTATAAAATGGGTTAATTCAATATTAGAAGCAGCTACAATGATAAAATTTGCAATATGTATTGATTTAGATGTTCTAAGGCCGATTTTATAAAAATTTTTGAAAAGGGGGCGTGGTACCGCCCACGTATATTTGAAGAAATTTTAAAATTTTGACTCTTAATAACTTCAGAACAGTTTATGCTAGTATAACGAAATTTCGTAGAGGACATACTATTGTTGTGGTAAATTCAGCTATAGAAAATAAACGAAATCGCTTCGCGACCACGCCTACTTTTTCATAAAAGTTATATTGAAAGGAGGTGGAAATATTGAAAAGTCCATATCTAATTAACTGATTTCGCTATAATAATATAATTTGGTACATACATCAACTTTCATATTCTTTACATAATTTTTTCAAAATTTTGGAAAGTGGCGTGGCACCGCCCACTTATGAGTCAAGCAATTTTTAAATTCGACTGCTAACAACTTCAGAACGGTGTGAGATAGATTTACGAAACTAGGTACCAGGCATGTTATGTTTATGTAGAGTACTACCACAGAAAATAAGAAAAATCGGTGAACGATCACGCCCACTTTATGTGCACAGCTGGGTATGTAATGTTCGGTTTCACCCGAACTTAGACTTCCTTACTTGTTTTATTTCCATTTGATTTTCACCACGCGTGACAGGGTTGTGTTTAATCACTCAGGGCTGCATTTTGTTGAAGTATTTGTTAGATAGTGATTTTATCTCTAATACTTCACGTTGACCTGCAAACTGGTTTTCCTTTCAGTTTAAAACGGTTAAAACAATTTAGGCATGTTCATAATCTTTATAAAGTAGGTACTTAAGTTAGCGTCAACCCTTTGATACCCTTTCCAAGGGTCTATCTGACGCTAAATTTAGTACCTACTTTATTTCGTTCATATTGTTGGACAGAGACAGATAAATATACAAGACTAAATGGGCTTGCTCAAGAACATCCTACAAATTATGACGGATAACACATAATAATCAAAAAACTAAATTTATAATAGAACTATTTTTTCTACACCTTTTTCACTCGTACTTTAAAAACCGTAAAAATACTTTAGATAAGGTTAAATGCATTTAAGAATAGTGAATGGTAGTCCAAGACCCATACAATTATTTTCAGAATAGTCAATACAATTATTTTAGAATAATCAACTGTACTCCAAAAAGTATAAATTGTACTTCATAAACTGTAATTTGTACTCGAGACCGTAAATTAGACTTCAGAAGCTTAAAAATGTACTCCAAAATAATCAGTTCTACTTCAGAAACAACAAATTCCAATCCAGAAGAGGTTTCTGAAGTACATTTGATTTTTCTGGAATACATTTTACAGTTTCTCGAATACAATGGGCTTCTTCGTAGCAAATTTTGCGAATATTAACAACCATTTACGTTTTTTAAAGTACATTTTACACTCTAACCCACAATAAAATATACAGGCAGATTCTAAATAATTTCTTACTTTGCGGATTTTCTCCCTATCATATAATTTGTGAGCGAAAATGTATGAAAAAGATTCACTATACACGGCTAAAAAAATGAACCTAAATTTTAAACCCGTATAAAGTTTAATCAATTTTTCAAACCTTTTTGTACAATATTTCAAACCGTCCAAATACCTACAAAGATTTTCAATTTCTTTTGGTTTCGATTTAAAATCTAAATGAAAAAGCAGTCTAAATTTTTTATTTTTGTTTTGTTTGAATATAATTGAATTTTGCCCACAAGATTTTCATGTGCGTCATAGCTCAGCGGTAGAGCAGTCGGCTGTGACTCCTGATGCATATAAGGATGAGTATATGCTTTTGTGCAAAAGCGTATATGTGCTTGATATGTAAAATAGCGCATGTGCAAAAATATAAAAATTCATTATTCTTCATATAAATGGCTATATGAAAGTATAAGTATATGGTGTTTTGTGCATAACCGCGTATGTACTTCATTTAAGAAATGGCTTATGTGCAAAATTATCAAATTTCAATATTTTGCATAAATATGGATAAGTATAAGCTCTAAGTGTCTTTCCTTGTGTAAAACCACGTAACTCGATGGGGTTTGCACAACGGCTTATGTGCAAAAGTATAAAATTTCAATATTATTCATCAAACAGCTCGTACTTCATTTGAGCTTATGAAGAGTATGTGTAAACGTTGTGAGGGCTCCGAAGCCTCTGGATTGGGTCCTCAGACTCCCCCCTCACCTACCGCAATAAGACTTATTATTAGTTGAAATATTGTAACCATATTCTTCCATGTTGGCGCTGGGCCCTTCGTATTTAAGGCTGAAATTTCCAGTATTATTAAACAAATTGGTTATGTGCACAATGCACTCTTCGCTGATGTGTGCTTTGCCTGTTTTTGCTACTCGATTGTTGCCTGCGTGTTTCACTCTGGTCTGGACTCTGCTCCTGCGCGTCCTCTCTTTGTACCTCGGCCTCGTGATAGGACTTCAGCTCGCTTAAGTGTGCTGTCCTTCTCTTTCCCTTGTGTACCTTGTCCAGCTCTACGATTACCGGTGACACAAAATTCATCACTCGGTGTGGGCCACTGTATTTGGGTGCTAGTTTCGCCGCAAAATTGTCTACTGCTTTGGACAACTGATGCTCTTTCACCAATACCAAGTCGCCTATAGCCGGTTGCCATTGTCTTCTGCGCAAGTTATAATGTCTTGCTTGCTCCGTCGATGCCCTCTGCTGCTTACGCCGTACCATGTCATACACCTCCTTCATCTTTGCTGCTTTCTCGCTCAAGATGACCTTTTCCTCGCCCGTGCCAAATGTCTGCTCGTCGTAGAGGGAGCCGGAATTCTCGGCTCTCTACCTTGTACTACATACGCAGGACTGTATCCTGTCGATTCACACACACTCGTGTTTAGTGCCAACGAAATCTCTGGTATGAACTCATCCCAATTCCTCTGATCCCTGCCGGTAAACTGTGATATCATTCTCTTAACATTTCGGTTTGCCCTCTCTGTCGGGTTTTTCTGTGGGGTATATGGTGCTGTCAGCTGGTGTTTTATACCAAGCTCTTGTAAAAATCGTTTAAAACTCCTGCTAATAAATTGCGCTCCGTTGTCGGTTATTAACACCTTTGGTGCTCCAAACCTCGCTAAAATACGTTCTCTTAAACCTTTGATCAAATTATCTGTTGTTGTTTTTCGCATAGCTACAACTTCAACCCAATTAGAAAATCTATCTACAAAAACTAACGCCATCGTGTTGCCATGTTTCGAGCGCGGCAATGGTCCTACAAAATCCGCTCATACTGTTGCCCATGGTTCCTCTGGGATACGTGTCTGCATTTTACCAGCCGCTTGTTGTTGACTTGGCTTATAAATTTGGCATTCGTGGCACTGCTGAACGTACTTTCTGACGTCTCTGAACATGCCTGGCCAATAATAACGTATCATTGCATTGTCTTGCGGATTCCCATATGTCCGGCGCTTGGTGTGTCGTGGATTTCGCTTAATATTCTTTTCCTCTGTGGTGTTGGTACGCATAATTTCCAGGGAACGTGATCTTCACCATCTACTTGGCCAACTATTCTTCGGTATAATTTGCCCTCTTGCACTACATAATCTGGGAACTTTTCGGGTGTCTTCGTTATTTCTGCTACCTTTGCGGAATACCAATTACAGTTAATGTCGTCTGGTTGCGCGGTTATGCTGCCCAATTGCTCTTCTAGCGGTTGGCGCGATAGCGCATCTGCCACGACATTTAACTTCCCTTTTCTGTATTGTACATCAAACGAATATTGCTTTAGCTCTAATGTCCATTAGCAATTCGTCCTGGTGGACTCTCGATTGCATTCAGCCATTTCAACGCTAAGTGGTCTGTGATCACGGTGAAACTGTACCCTTCTAGATATGGCCTCATTTTCCTTATTGCCCAAACTATTGCCAAACACTCTTTCTCTGTTGGTGAGTAGTTCATTTCTGCCTTGTTCAATCTTCGACTCGCATAAGCTATCACCCGCTCTTCTTGGTTTAACCCTTGTGTTAGTACAGCGCCTAGGCCGAAATCACTTGCATCTGTCTGCAGTCTAAATCTCTTGGTAAAATCTGGGCAGGCTAAAACGGGTGCTTGTATAATTGCATTCTTAAGCGCTTCAAACGGTACCTGTTGCTCTTCGGCCCATTTCCATTTGCAGCCCTTCTTAAGCATGGCTGTCAACGAGTTTGCCACTTTGGAAAAATCTGGGACGAACCTTCTAGGACACTATCCCTAGGAAACGCCGTAATTCTCTTATATTGTTGGGGGGTGTGAGCTCTTTTATAGCCGCTACTTTGTCTGGGTCTGTGTGGATGCCCTCTTCGCTAACTACGTGACCTAAGTACTTCAGACTTTTCTTAAAAAATTCGCACTTTTCGGGGTAATCTTAAGGCTCGCTTGCCTGAGGTGCCGAAAAACTTCCGTGAGGTGCTTATGTGGTCTTCTAATGTTTCACTTGTAATAATAATTTCATCCAGGTAGGCAAACGCATGTGGCTCTAACTCTGGACCTATTACACGATCAAGTGCTCTTTGGAAAGTAGCTGGGGCAGAGTGTAGCCCAAATGGCATCACTTTCCACTGATATAGCCCTCGCCCAGGTATCGTAAATACGGTATACTGTTTACTATCTTCCTCCATGGGGATCTGCCAATAGCCGTTCTTTAAATCAAGGCTACTGATAAACCGCGCACTTCTAAGTCTATCTAAAATATGTTGGATACGGGGTAATGGGTACGCGTCTGGGACTGATCGGGCGTTAAGCTGCCTGTAATCGACGCAAAGTTGCCATTTACCATTCTTCTTCTTCGCTAGGACTATAGGGGCACTGTGGGGGCTGCGTGATGGCTCAATGTAGCCGTTCTCTATAAGCTCATCGATATCCTTATTTATAATCTCCTGCATTTTAGGGTTTTTGGGGAAGTATCGTTGTTTAATGGGGCGGTCATCCCTCATGACAATTTTATGTGTGGCAATGTTAGATACCCCCCGATATATTTTCAAAAATCTTAAGTTCTTTGTTAAGGAATGTACTCACCGCGACATCAGTGGTGCTATGTGCTTCGGCGCGGGTCCTCGCGTTAACTTTAATATCTACGTCCAACTCCATGATGCTTGTGCACCTCGCTATTTTCCGATCTTGGTTTCCTGCTTGTATTACCATTGCGCTTTCGCCACATCTCAGTTCCACGTTCGCTTTCGCCATATAGTCAGTCCCAATTACCACTTGGTCCACCAGCCCTGGTAGCACTAACAATTCGCTCTGGTGTACTTGGTCGCCCAACGCTATTTCTGCTTCAATTGTTTCCACTACGTCCTTCGCGCTTCCATCGCCCATTACCACTCTTGTATTTATTTCTTTAGATTTACGTGCATCCAACCTCATTGCCATGGACTCGCTTACAAAACTCCGTATCGCTCCCGTATCAATTGCTGCTGTGGCCTCTCTGCCATCTACCTTTACTGTCGCCAGGATTCGCCCTTGTTGTTGTTTGAATATGCTTGTTTTTGTTGTTGGATGCGAGGCTAAATTGTGTGAGACCCCACTCCTCGCGGCTAATGGGGCCTCCTGTCGTTTCCCTGTTGCCTACGACAGCAATCTCGAGTTAATACACCCCTTTTGACACACGTCCAGCAGAACTCGCGTCGAGAGTTATGGCACCCATAGGCGAAGTCTCCGTACTCCCCGCAACGCCTACTTGCTGTTCGTGGGTCTATGTGTCCTTGTTGTGCACTACTTGTTGTATTTGTCATTGATTGTGCATTTGCGCTCACCTGTCGTACGTTGTCGTTTTCCTGCATATAGTGGAAACGCTCCTCCTGCCGCCTGCGTACAAACGGTCTCGCTGCTGGCCTAAGTGGTTCCCTCTCTGGTGTAATATTTTCATAATCTTCCACTAGGCTCACCAGGACTTCCAGAGTGTTGAATTCGTTCCTCTTTACATACAGTTGGTACTCTCTCCTTGAGTTACGGTATATCCGGTTTAGTTTTTGCTCACTCGTGTAATCGGAGTGCCTCATGAGCCCCTGAAGCGTCAACACGTAATCTTTAAATTTTTCACCTGGCCTTTGCACCCTCTGCCGGATTTCATCGTCTAGACGCTCAAAATACCGTCCCCTTTTTGCGTTTTTATCGTAACCACCATTTTTTCGAAATTTACTTTTTGATGCAAATTTGTTCATCATCCCTTAGCGCATCATCTGGAAAAAAATTATAGCTGAAATCCTTACAGTTATGTCAAAAAATGGCTATCTTTTATATCGTATCCACCAATTCATAAAAGAAAAAATAAAAAAAAAATTTAAAAAATGCTCTCCTGTAAAATTTGTGTTTTGGCGTTTACGATAAAAACGCAAAAAGGGGACGATACCTTGAACTCAGGAAAAATTGCAAGATGTCCTTCTTGATTGCGTCCCATAGCTGCCAGTGACGGTTGTTATTTCCCAACCATACCAGTGCCTTATCTTTCAGTAGTTCTGGTAGCGCACGTGGTATGGCGTTACGGCTGATTTCGTAGCTGTCTGCCAGCTCTTCGACCCGCTAAATGAAGCCAAGTGGGTCCTTCTCGCCATCGTACGCCCTCTTGAGTACTCGATCCATCACATTTCCACAAGATTCCGTCTGGAGATATACGTGCGGTGCAGCTTGTATGCCCGTGTCGTGTCGTGCGATATGCACATTATTATTTACTCCTGCTAATGCATTACACGTGCTCGCTCCGTCGGGATATGTAAATCCTTGCTCCTCGCCATTCTTGGGTGTCGGAGGGTTAATTCTGATGGTTGGCCCGCCATCTTTGGGTGTAGTTGGTCGGGCATGACGTTGCTCTAGCGTAGCAAAGCGCTTCTCCAAATCCTCATCATCACTATGCGCTTGGATATACGTGGATAAAAGCCTGCGCATTTCCTCCACCGTACCAGAATATTTCACTCCGAATTCCGCGCAGTATGCCACCAGATCCTCGCGCTGGAGGTAGTATACCCAGGATACCTTAACCATTTTGATGCGGATCCTCTGTATATCGTCTCCTTGATTTTAGTTTTTACCCAGCAGATTTTAAATCCTTTCGTTGTAGTTTCTGTTGATGTAAATTTTTTTTCCAGCAGATTTTTAATCCTCTATCGTAGTACCTTCTTTGTTGATGCTATTGTTTACCCAGCAGATATTTAATCCTCGTATTTTCCTGTTGTACTTTCGTTAGTATGCCTCCGATGATCCTTGTATGTAAGTCTCTGTGTTTTTAGCTATTTACATGACCTTGTTTGCCTCTGTGTATTTTGACTCAAAATCCATTAATTTGCTTTCTCTGTGTTGTTTTATTGTCCCTGCTCGGGCGCCATTTGTGACGGACTTTCCTTTTAAAGCTGAGGTAGACCCAGTCCGTCCAGGGTTCCTTTCAAATGATAAGACCCTGATTAAAGTTTAGAATTCAAATTTCATTAGTTTATTGTTGGGATCTCTGTCCTCTTTTCTCAAAATGTTTCTACAATCTTAGATTTAGTTTGCTAACTACGATACAGGCGGCAGAGGTGAAAACCCCTACTCGACCCGACGTTCGACGGAGGTGAAAACCACCGCTTACTATAACAATAAAGACGGCTGAGGTGAAAACCCCTGCTTGGCCTTCGGTCAGCGGAGGTGAAAACTACCACTGAATATAAATCTCAGTAATCGTGAGGTGAGAACCCCAGGTTTACATTCGCCGAGGTGAAACCCCCGACTACTATGCCTAGCTTGCCGCGAACGACTCTATTATTCTAAGAAATCATCATCATCATTTATTGGCGCTTAACCGCCTAAGCGATTTTGGCCGTTGCATATCAAAGCAAAGAAATGCTCGCCCTTTTATACTCTTTTTGTGCGCAGCAACCTTCCAATTTACAATAACAATGCTTAACACTAATGTTCCTTAACCTAACGGCGCATCTTCCACTTAATTTCTAAGACCTTAGGTATATATGCGACATTTACATATATACATATATAATTCGTATCATATTTGCTAACAGTTTTTATACTGCTACTACTTCCTCTTGGAATGCCCCATTGCATTCCATCAGCTGGATCTGCCGTTGGCATAAATGTCGATATCATCATCATCATTTATTGGCGCTTAACCGCCTAAGCGATTTTGGCCGTTTCGTATCAAAGCACGCCAGTCATTCCTTTTTAGCGATAACCGACGCCAATTGGAAACCCCAAGGGAGTTCAAGTCATCCTCCACCTGTTGTTTCCATCTCAGTCGAGGCCTCCCCCTTCCTCTGCTGCCGAATTCAGGCAACGATAGGAAAACCTTCTGTGCTGGAGCTTCTTTGTCCATTCGCAGAACATGGCCCAGCCAGCGGAGTCTTTGGGCTTTAATTCGCTGGACTATGGTCAGATCTGCGTAGAGCTCGTACAGCTCATCGTTAAATTTCCTTCGATACTCGCCGTTGGCATCACGGGAAGGACCATAAATCTTCCGGAGAACTTTTCTCTCAAATACTCCAAGGGCCATCTCATCTTCTCTTGACATTGTCCATGAATCTGAGCCATACATCAGGACAGGTATGATGAGAGACTTATAGAGCGTGATCTTTGTTCTTCGAGAGGGGACTTTACTTCTCAATTGCCTACTCAGTCCAAAGTAGCACTTGTTGGCAAGAGTGATTCTCCGCTGGATTTCTAGACTGATATTATTTTCGGTGTTAATACTGGTTCCCAAATAGACGAAGTCTCTCACAGTTTCAAATTTGTAACTATCAACAGTGACATGGCTGCCAAGGCGCAGGTGCGCCGATTCTTTCTTTGATGACAGCAAATACTTCGTCTTGTCCTCGTTCACGGCAAGACCCACTTTTTTCGCTTCGTTATCCAGTCCAGAGAAGGCAGCGCTTACGGCGCGGTTGTTAAGGCCAATGATATCAATATCATCGGCATACGCCAGCAATTGCACGCTCTTGTAAAAGATTGTACCATTGCGGTTTAGCTCTGCTGCTCGAATTATCTTCTCCAGCATCAGATTGAAGAAATCGCACGAAAGGGAGTCGCCCTGTCTGAAGCCTCGTTTGGTTTCAAATGGCTCAGAGAGGTCCTTCCCGATTCTAACGGAGCTGTTGGTATTGCTCAACGTCATTTGGCAAAGCCGTATAAGCTTTGCAGGGAAGTCAAATTCAGACATGGCGGCATACAGGCAACTCCTTTTTACGCTGTCAAAAGCGGCTTTAAAATCGACAAAGAGATGGTGAGTGTCGATTCTCTTATCATGGGTCTTCTCCAGGATTTGGCGTATCGTGAAAATCTGGTCGATGGTAGACTTACCAGGTCTAAAGCCACACTGATAAGGTCCAATCAGTTTGTCTACGATGGGCTTCAGCCTTTCACACAACACGCTAGAAAGAACCTTATATGCGATATTAAGAAGACTAATTCCGCGGTAGTTGGTGCGGTTAGCGGGATCGCCTTTCTTGTGGATTGGGCAAAGCACACTTAAATTCCAATCCGGAGGCATGCATTCGTCTGACCATATTCTGCATAAGAGCTGATGCATGCTTTTTACCAGCTCTTCGCCTCCGTGTTTGAACAGCTCGGCGGGTAGTCCGTCTTTTCCAGGCGCTTGTTGTCTTTGAGCCGGGATATAGCTATCCTCACTTCATCATAGTCAGGTGGTGGGACGACTTTTCCATCGTCAGGGATTGGGGTATCGGGTTCGACGTCTCCCTCGCAATTTAGCAGTGAGGAGAAGTGCTCCCTCCATAATTGAAGTACACTTTGTACGTCGGTTACCAGGTCGTCATTATTGTCCTTACAGGAGCTTGCCCCGGTCTTAAAACCTTCCGTCATCCGCCGGATCTTTTCATAGAATTTTCGGGCATCATTCCTGTCAGCCAGCATCTCAAGCTCCTCACACTCACGCCTTTCGGCCTCACTTTTCTTTTTTCTGAAAAGGCGTCTCTCTTCCTTCTTTGCCTCACGATATTGTTGCCATACACTGCGGGTTGCGCCCGTTCGCAACGTCTCCTTGTAGGCAGCGTCCTTTTTTTTCGAGGCAGTTTTGCATTCCTCATCGTACCAGTTGTTCTTGCGGGCTCGCTGGAACCCTATAGTGGCCTCAGCGGCGGTACGCAATGAGTGAGAGATATGCTTCCATTGCTCGGTTACATCGTTAGGTCGAGGATTGCCCTCTGCTAGCAGGTGTGAGAGTCGAGTTGTGAAATTATCAGCTGTCTGTGTCATGCGCAGCTTCTCGACGTCAAACTTTTCTTCCGTTACTGTGCGCACTTTCTTCGTTGCACAGAGGCGTGTGCGTATCTTGGCTGCGACAAGATAATGGTCAGAGTCAATATTGGGACCACGCAGTGTACGCACGTCCAAAACGGTGGAGCTATGTCTGCCGTCAATCAAGACATGATCAATCTGGTTTCTAGTTCTTTGATCAGGGGACAGCCATGTGGCTTGGTGTATTCGCTTATGCTGGAACCTGGTACTACTGATGACCATATTGCGAGCAGCGGCGAAGTCAATCAACCTAGTGCCGTTGGGGGATGTTATATCGTGGAGACTGAATTTTCCAACTGTGGGACCAAAGACTCCTTCCTTGCCCACCTTCGCATTAAAGTCGCCGAGCACGATTTTGATATCATGCTGGGGGCAGCGATCATAAGTCTGTTCAAGTTTATCGTAGAAGGAGTCCTTCTCTGCGTCGTCCGTCTCCTCTGTCGGCGCATAGGCGCAGATAAATGTTATGTTGAAAAACCTCGCCTTGATGCGGATCGCAGCGAGACGCTCGTTCACAGGAGTGAACGCTAATACTTGGCGGCGAAGTCTCTTTCCCACCACGAATCCTACACCACGCGCTTTGCCGCGTGTCTGGCCACTGTAGTATACGTCACAAGGTCCGATGGTCGTCTTTCCTTGTCCCGTCCAT
Source organism: Campiglossa producta (assembly GCA_964058755.1). Taxonomy (NCBI): domain Eukaryota; kingdom Metazoa; phylum Arthropoda; class Insecta; order Diptera; family Tephritidae; genus Campiglossa; species Campiglossa producta. Next base: position 48,193 of record CAXKVI010000072.1, on the reverse strand, counting down.
CGCATTTCCTGCAGGGCGGTGATGTCAGCCTTTGCGTTCATGAGGACATCAACCAGTCGGGCAGCGGTACCATCCCTTGAAAGGGTCCGGACATTCCAGGTACATGCCCTAATATCCTTCTCGTAGTCCTTATTTCGTTTTGCCGGGTCGTCAACATTAAAGGGGGTTCTCATCCGAGGCTTTATTAAAATTTTCAGTGGACTAAATTTTTTACGTTGCGGGTCCCAAACCCAGCGCACAACCCGTCTCCGGGATTTTGATAAAAAAATATTCACACATTTATATAGCGAGCCGCTTGCTACAAGACAGACACCCGCTTGCAGCCGCACCATGTGGTGAACAGACGCTGCGAAAAAGACCTCGGTGAGCCCTTAAACCAAGTATGTCAGAGTGGCCCCACCGGGGCTCCCTCTCTTTCTGCCGCGAGCCTAGGTAGCTCCCGTTGCCCAGAGTGCACGAACGAGGACGCAAGAGTCGGGATTGAGCAAGGTCACTTAGCAACCACACTCCATTACACTCCACTCTAAATGTCGATATCAATATGTATAAATTGCTTATTTACTTTGCTGCATTCCCAACGCCTATTGTTATTGCCGTGCTAGCAATGCATTTTTCTTCTCTTCTTTATGCTATGTCCGCTGCATCGGATGATCCAATATGTAGGCATGCGGGTGTATGTAGCCAAGCACTGCTGTTTGGGTTGGTGACCGACCCTTTTGCTAGTTGGAATGCTGGCAATTTGTTTGTGTAAAATTTCGGTTATTGTCAACAAGAATATTTTCTCATGTTGGGCCGCTGATATTCCGGTAAAAATCTTCTATTTTACAAACATACATCAGGGTGTGCCTAATGTTGTACAAATTAGATTTCGTTAGCAAAATATGAAATTATATAGAGTGTATGTTTGTATGTGCATATAAGGAAGAGTATATGCTTTTGTGCAAAAGCGTATATGTGCTTGATATGTAAAATAGCGTATGTGCAAAAATATAAAAATTCATTATTCTTCATATAAATGGCTTTATGAAAGTATAAGTATATGGCGTTTTGTGCATAACCGCGTATGTACTTCATTTAAGAAATGGCTTATGTGCAAAACTATCAAATTTCAATATTTTGCATAAATATGGATAAGTATAACCTCTAAGTGTCTTTCCTTGTGTAAAACCACGTAACTAGATGGGGTTTGCACAACGGCTTATGTGTAAAAGTATAAAATTTCAATATTATTCATCAAACAGCTCGTACTTCATTTGAGATTATGAAGAGTATGTGTAAATGTTGTGAGGGCTCCAAAGCCTCTGGATGGGGTCCTCACAAAACCCATCGACATCCTATAACGTTGTGGTCCTTTGGATGCTTCACCAAATCCCATGTCGAATTTTTCTTCAGTGAACACAACTCATCTTTAATTGCGTCTCTCCAGTTAATGGACTCTTCTGAATTAACCGCATCTTCGTATGTACATGGCTCTAGAACTACAACTGAATAACCGCTTTCAATTCGACGGCTTGGTTTCTTCAACCTCTCGCGCAAACCATAGCGTTCAGTATTACGTGCTCTTTCTTCCTCTTCTTCGCCACCAGGTATATGTATCATCGCTTGTGTCGATAAAATCTTCCGACACGTCGGAATTATTATGGTATTTTCCATCCGTTTCAGTACCTTTTGGAGACTGCTTCATAGTTGGCAACACTTCATACGATGTTTGCTTGGATTTTTGCCCATCACTATCATCATCGCCAGATGGTACACTTGAGCGTGATTCACACTTTTCTCGATTACTTTAACGTTGCAGCTTACAATTATTTTCCGGTATCCGAATCATACACTTAGAGAAAAGCCTTGAATGTTGTGACAATATCACTACTGATAGCCACGAGTTTGATGCAATATTCATTCAGAACGAGCGAGTTATCAAATATTATTTCTCCCAATAAAAAGTCAAATGACATGCTAACCATTTCGATATGAAGTACTGTTTTCTTATAATTATGGATAGAATACTTATATATTTGAACGGCATGTCAATACCTATGGCCGTGATATGAATTTCTATTGTCGCTATATCCATATCCTTATTTACTGCATCGTAATAATGGTAGAGACAGCGTATTAATATATAATGGATTTCATATCAAACCCAATATGCATTGAACCCGACCCCCTCAGAATTTGATGAAATTTTAAATAGAGGTACAACTTACCTACCCAAACACAACCTCGTTTTTAGAAGTTGCATTTTCGAAAAATTGTGGGCGTGGCGAGGTATCGAAATATACGAAAATATTCGAAAAATTACGATAATAGGTAGATATTTTTAAAGTGTGATTACTACGGAATGGCTTTACCGGTTCAAAGATAGAAAGGTATTGAAATAAGCTTTCAAAAAAACACACTGTAAAAAATTTTTAGTACACCGAAAAAAATATGTTTTACAAAATAAAATCTGAAACTGAAAAAACACTTCAAAGATTTTGAAAAATAAAATTTTATTTTAGAAAGGTCTATTTAATATATATAATATATCTGAAAACTGAAATGCTGTTTTTCTTCGTTTTTTGTAATTTATTTAAGTAAATGCATCTCTTGGTTACTTTCTGGTATTTTCATATCACGCGTAAACTAATCAACCGATTTCAAAAATTGTTATACCGTTAGAAAGGTATTAAAATCACTTTTTGAAAACATATACTATAAAGATTCTAATTTCTATTCTATTTTTTTCAAACTGGGAAAACACTTCAAAGACCTAGCGATTTAAAAAAAAAAAATTTTAGAAAGGTCTATTTAATATACATATATAACACATATTCAAAACTAGAATGGTACCTAGCTATACTTCGGAAGTTATACAGATACAGATACTATGACTAAGTATTCTAATAGATTCGAACAAGAATCTTATTATCAAATTTTTCAGACACAAACAACAAATTTACGTACACTTGATAAAGTTAATTTTTTATTTTTATTTATTTATTTATTTAGATTTAATATACAACTTTGCGCAGCTCATACTGCGGACTTTCGGAATATTTGCTTAGGTTAGGTTAGGTTCAAGTTTCCTTTTCCTCATCATCTTTGCCGCTCCTACAGCATCGTCGGTAGGGCACACCTAGCCTTTCTGCGTGTCTACCAATAAGGCAGTGCCTAGTTAGAACATCTATTAATATGGAGATTTCTCTCCTTCTTAGGGCGTGAATGCCTCTAGATCTTTTATGATCCCATTTTGGCCAGGTTTATTTGGATGTCTGGCACCCTGGGGATTGTTGCCACCTTTAGTTGGCTTGAAGTCTGCCTTACAGTTTCCCTCAATGTTCCTGTGTCCCGGGACCCATGTGAGGTTCACGCGGTTCTGTTGGGCCATCTCTTTAAGAGATCGACGACAGCTGAGCATCAGTTCAGATTTGAACGAATAAGAGTCAAGAGCTTTGATGGCCGCCTGGGTTCTTGGATGAGGACCACATCCACGTCGCCTTTAGAAAGACGACTACTTAAAGCATCCGAGGCTACTTTAGATTTGTGCAGGTTTATCTGAAGCACCACCAACATGAGAGCGATTAGACTTCCCTTCCTTCCCCATATCGTCGAGGTCTGCCCTGTCCCGAAGGCTGTCTTTCAACGACGAGTTCAGAGCAACTGCGCGATTTGACGTAGCGGGAGCCCTGCTGTCTGAGGCTTCAGAGATATTGGCTGCAACCACCGCACATTGGGAAATAATTGAAGTTTACTGTTCATAATCATCTACAGCCTTCACTTTCATCCGATTTTGATAATTTTTTTTTTAATGAAAGATTTTGAGATTAAGAGCATAGCTGAGCCCGATTTTTGAATTTCGGTTTGGTTACATTATGTTTTTTTGGTGCAAAGTGCGGGAAAACGGAAAATTTTGCAAAAACGATATTATCCTGCTTCAATTATTTCCCACTGTGCACCGTGACGTCGAGGCCTTCCCCGTCCAGCAGGCTGTCTTCCATCTCCGAGTTGGCGGATAACATGTTTTCCGCGTCGGACTCCTCGGTTTCCTCTTGCGGTACTTTGATTTCCGAGTCTCCCGGAGCAGCCGCGATGGCAGCGCGCTGTGCATCGCCACGGTATACGTGGATGACTATCTGGCCTACACTGTAGTGCACTAGCCCATTACACCTTTTAAGGGGCTCGAGTGCCTCCTTATTCGTGGTGAAGACCACTTGTCTATCAGGCCCTACCGCATCCCCGACCAGAGTGACACTCCAGTCCTGCGTCGGGAGGGACGGATTCATTATCCGCAGCATGGTGAGAATTCTCTCAGGCTCTGCAGGGATGGCAGGAATCCATGCCCTTGCCCTTGGCCGAGCCGGAATGGCCTTCCAGTCGACGACCTCGATTTTTACACCTTCGTAGATTTCGCCCATTCTTGCAGCTGCTGCCTTGTACAATGCAACAGTTCTTGCGTCATCGCATGCGACAAGTTTGATGTGTCCCTGGTGCCAGCCCGCATCAGTGACCGCCGCCGAACCACTTGGAGACGCCAAATAAACGTCGATGACAGCGTTTCCTAGTGCATTGCGGACGTGCCGTCATTGGTCCTTGGGGATGGCCAAACGGTCGTTGCCCCGGTCAAGAATGCCTATAAGGATCCTGTCCTTGGTTGCATCAGCAAAGCTTGGTTTGCCCACTCCGGGGGTGTTGTGATGCCGCTTGGGATGGGGTTTTAACTCCACGTCCGATCTCTGGCGTTTGAAAGGGTTTACGTTTGCCTCCTTTGGCACATAACGGCTTTGGAAATCCGGTATCAGAGATTGTGCTAACTCCAGATACTTCCTGGAGCTCGGGGACAGCGTTTCCTGCGGAACTCCCTCATATTTCTTCAGGATCCTAGCAGCCAATCGTTTTTCCAGGTACGCAGAGCGGCAGGGAGATGTCTCTTGGGAGTCCGGACCCGTAGTTTCCATCGCGGTCGCTCCATTTGTTGACATCCCATTCACTGCTTCTCTCTCCTTTGGATCTCTATGGCCAGGTCTTGAGAACATTGCCGCAGGCGTTGAGATACTGGTTTTCGTACCAGCGGTTGATGGAAGTTCAGCATGCGCCGTTGTCCGCTTAGCTACGTAGGCATCCGCACTGGTGCTGGCTCCCATCAAGTCAATCTTACTTGAGGATTTATAAGTTGACCGACCCGTAGTTGCCATCGCTGTTAGTCCCCCGGTTGATTTTGAAGACGAGGTTGTCCTCCGACGCTGTGGTTTCGTTTGATACAGCATAGCTCTCCTCTGCAAAGCAGTGAATGTAGTTAGTGGTTGTTTACAGTTTTGTTTCGTATTTTTCATCTTGTTCGTACGACCCATCGCCGGACAAGGCCAGCTTAGGGTCAAGGAGGTAGTGAGGGGAAAGTATGTCGTCCGCCGCGGCAGAGCCCCATACCGCGGTAAGGCCATAGTTACTCTCTGAAGCGGCCCGGTATCAGAGAGGCTCCGTTCGCTTACAGCCACGATTTGCCTCCCGGCTGCAAACGTCCATCGGGCACGTGGTCGCATAACACTCTGTATTGGGAGGGGGAAGATCTTTGTCGTCGCGCCAGAGAGGCTAGGTTTCCCTCGTGATGTAGTTTTGAGATTACATCTGAGTGTTGTGTTCCATTTTTTGTAAATGACTTCTTGAATCGAATTTTTTTCCAACATCATCGTTCTAAGATTCGTTAAATTATCGTAGCACCAACTACACATTACGCAACTCTCGCTGTTTTCTATATTACCATTACAGACAACGAATTTAAGAACATCTTTATAATTTCTGAAATTATGTTGACCTTCCATCGATTTCAAACCGGATTTTTCGAACATCAGTTTTACATTCTGATGCAATGTGCACACACAAACATTTTGCTGGTTTCCAACCCCAAGTTTGATACAATTCTCTGGTCGCAACATGGTAAATTTTGTAAAACCTAATTGAAGTGAAGGATGTATTTTTCTAAATTCATAACAAGTTTCACGAAGCGATGACAGTATTAGTTTTTTGAACTTCCGCGTATGTTTCCTTGTCTTACTACAATTGAGTCCTGTAACCCAGGCAAGATTCGGCTGATTTCATCATCTTCATAAAACAATTTTGCTATGTTTAAAGTTTGTTCAGGTAAACTACGTGTGTCCATGCTAGAGCGTTTGACGTCCGAAAACTTTGTTTTATTTTTTTGTGTATCTTTGCTAATTTTTATCAATTCGTAAGATAAATCATGCCCAAAAATGTCTTTAATTTCCTTAGATGTCATGGTGTTTGGTAATAGAGATAATATTTTTTGCTTATGCAAATTATTTGAGCAGTTTTCGATTTGATATTTCATGTTCTCCAAAATTTGTTCGTACTAAGCTTTGATCTTCTTTAGGTCTTCTGAAAAAGTTGACAGTAAATCACCTCCAAGTGAATCCGAAATACTTTCTAAATATTTGCGCGAAATACTTTCTAAATATTTTCGCTTCATTGGCGATGGATGGCTTCCAAGATGAGGAATAACATGCTTATTTATATTGTCGACGAGTTCGCTGCGCTCGAGTGATTTAGTATATCTGCTGCATGTTGGAACATCCTTATATTCTTGATACAATTCACCACTAGTCAAGATTTCTTGTGCTTCTTCACTTCCGTTTCAGTAGAAGTAGATTATCAGCAATCCTGATAGCATCCTTCAAAAAAATCAAAAGCCGTTTTTGATTAGTCCGGTTTTACATTTGTCAAGTATTGCTTTCAACTCTGCTGGCGTTCTCTTTTGTGTTTTCTATTCGTGTCTACACTTGTCATGAAACAAAATATGGAGGTACAAGGAGGAGTCAAAGAGATAGCAAGAAAAACTTGAAACGAGTTGACGGTACGCTTTCAAGTGTACTCTTCCCCTCGCTTCTCACCCCCTTCGCCTATGCCGCGGCAGAATTGATTTCAAGACTTGAATAATGTAAAAGGAGTGTTACTTTTGTTTATTTTTGATTTCTTCTTGATTTTTTTAATTTTTTTAATTTTTTTTTTTTGATTTTTTTTCTAAGTTTTGTTTGTTAAAAGTATAAACATCTGTGTATCTTTGTATGCAAATATATACACCTACTTACACTTTGGGGCTCATGGATTTCTAGAACCTTGATCGCTTAAAATATTCCGATGTAATAGATTTGTTTAAAATGAAATTCTACAAAGTTTTATGTTTTCATAACACCATTATTAAAGTGTGAAATAGGACAGCCATGGTCAAACTTATAATTTGAAAAAAATATGTCGCAATCAAAGTTGGCTTGCGTACCACCAAACAAAAAAAATTTTTCAAAAAAATCAAATAATAACTCCTGTTGTTGGAGTACCAAGCTTATTTTGAGAAATTTGTATATGTGTGTAAAATACCAGCAATGGAAATATTTTGATTCTCTCGCTCTTTGAGAGTTAGAGTAATAGCGTCAAACTCATATTTCGAAGTTGGCTGAACTTCAAAGGAAACCACTCTTTATCTTCATTCTCTCCCTCATTAAATACGTCCTATTCTGAGAGAGAAATTATTTTCATTCCCTCGCTCATTGAGTCCTTCGGTCCATTATCTAATATCTTTAAACGAGTTAATCTTGTATATTTGTATATTTGTATGTTCGGACTATCTCGAGAACCGCTTGACCTATTGGGATGAAATTTGGCACAAAGATAGTATGATGGATTCTAAGACTACCCACTTTAGGGTTGCCACTTGGGGCGGTTTACAGGGTTGCCACCTATCCCATTTTTTAAATTATGGAGCAAGATATGCCAATATGGGTATCATATGAAAGGTATTTTCGGCGAGATACCAACTAAAATATTTTCAAGTAGAGTTGCCACCTAGGGTTGCCACCTTACCACAATATATTTGTATATCCGGTACTATCTCGAGAATCGCTTGACCGAATCGGCTGAAATTTGGAATGGTGATAGTATGATCGATTTTAAGACTATGCACTTTAGGGTTGCCACTTGAGGCGGTTTACAGAGTTGCCACCTATTCCATTTTTTTTAAATTATGGAGCAAGATATTCCAATATGGGTATCATATGAAAGGTACTTTCGGCGAGATACCAACTTAAGTATTTTCAAGTAGGGTTGCGACCTAGGGTTGCCACCTTACCGCAGTACTATCTCGAGAACCGGTTGACCGATTTGGATGAAATTTGGTATGGTGACAGTATGAAGGATTCCAAGGCTATCTACTTTAGGGTTGACATTTCGAGTAGTTTACAGGGTTGCCACCTATTTAATTTTTATTTTATTTATGGAGCTCGATATGCCAATATGAAAGTTATTTTTGCTGACATACCAACTAAAAGATTTTCAAGTAGGGTAGTCCGCAAAAAGTCCATTACGGCTACGAAAATTAAAAATTTTTAATAATTTGCCCACATATAAAGGACAGTGTAACACATCCTCACAAGGTTGGTAAGTAAAGTTAGCACTAAATTGATAGCACCGAGCAAGCTCGGTCACCCAGGTACTCTATTATATTAATAGGCTAACAAATTTTACATATAAATTATTGCCAAGCTTAAACCCATACTAAATATGCATAAATATTTATGAAATGCATATGGATTTGCTGGCATACCTCTAAGGCAGTGCACAATTATCTAATATATAACCAATCCTGCTTCATTTATCTGTAATAAGCGAATGAAACTTTCTCATGCCACTCGAATTGGTTATCTGACAATCAATTTGTACATAAAGCGATAGCCCAGTGGGAAACGTCGGGATTAGTGGTCGAGCGGTTAATGGTTCAAGTACAGCTATCGGCCACATTTTTATTTTTTATTTTTTGTCATTGAAAATTGTTTTTATTTTTTCAATATATAAATATTTCTTATCTTGACTTTTTTAAAATTTGTATGTTTGTGATCTCTATTTTCGAGAAAAAAAATTGCTGAATATTTTTAGTTGACGGAAAGCATATGCATACATACCACCCATTATAGAAATGCGATAACCGCTTATTCAATTTGGGTTTTTTTGTCTAATTTTTGATGATATAAGATCGAAGTTGCGAAATTTTTTCAAACACAGTAGTCTATTTATCGGACTTCGGTAGATTACTTCTATAAATTTTAGTGATTTTTACCGTTTCAGACAAAGTTACTGATAGACTCTCGATTTAAAATATAAAAATCGACAATATATTTAATATTTACTTAAATTTTGAACTAAATCAAGTGGTTAGCGGTCGTCTAATATTTTACTGAAGGCAACAACTGATTTCTATTCATATGTACATATGTATTAACTTTTAAAAGGGCATATTTGCAACCCGAGCCCGAAACAAGTCTAGAACAAATTGAATAGAAAAATTAATAAATATTTTTTCTTTAAATCAAATAAATAATGCATATAAAGTGTCTTAAATATTGCTAAGTTATGGTTAAAGAAAAAAGCTAGAAAATCCTCAAAAAGGAAAAAGGCTAGAAAATCCTCAAACTATTTTTGCAAAAGGCTACATTTTGCCCGGTTTCACCACTTTTGAATATTTTTTTTAAAATCAATATACGTACTATTTTTTTCAAAAATCAAATAAAAAATCGATAAGAAATGTATTTTTAAATATTTTTAAATTATGGTTAAGGAAAAAAGATAGAAACAACTTTAAAAGTTTTTGCAAAAGGCTAGATTTTGGCTGATTTTACCACTTTGAATACATTTTTTTTTAAATCAATATACCTACATTTTTTTTTTTAAATCAAATCAAAAATCAAATTAAAATGTCTTCTAAATATTACTAAGTTATGGATAAAGAAAAAAGCCAGAAAAGCCTTTAACCTGTTTTGCAAAATCCTAGATTTGCCCTAACCAGCATTTGTAATGCTATAATAGAACTCATATTTCTACAAAATGAATTTCATTCTTTCACTCAATAAGATCCTCCTATTATTAGAGAAATTATTTTCACTCCCTCGCTCATTGAGTACTTCGGTCCATTATTTATATTAATAGTCTAACTTTGTTGTTGGTATATTGTTAATTTTTAAATTCTGATAAAGCCTAATTGCAGAATTTGATAATTGCTTTGTGTATAAGGTAATGGCGCAGTTGCAAGACCCGCTTGCGGAATATTCCTTTTTTCTTAAATTATGTTTTTTTTTTATATTAAAAAACCTTTAATCTTAACTATTACATATGTAGTTTTCAGCTTTTCTGATCTATTAGGGTCAAGTGCAAATAAAATACGATTTATCCCACCATTTAGACCTGACCCTAATAGATCAGAAAAGCTGAAAACTACATATAAATTAACTATTACAATTTACTTAATTTTCAAACTAATATTTTTTTGTTCTTCACCTGCTCAAAACGATCGCATAAATTAGTGGCTATTTGTTAAGTACAATCTCATCATCCGATTATTCAAGTGCAACATAAAATCTCGAAAACCGCTATTTTTTAAGTTCTTTGATGGCCTCATTTTGCCTATAGATGAGTTTTTAATGTATACATTTAAGTTGGTCGAGGTTCGGCCACGGGCCTAAAGGCAGCTATTGACAAAAAGTTGATCAGATGTTTGAATAAGTTCAACTATTTTAAATTGGTCGAATTTCGACCACGGGATATACTAGTATACTTAAATATCTTATGAAAAAAATTTCAAGAGAAAAAGTATTGGACGAGGGAACAGAAAGTCAGGAAAAGATATAAACGAACGATAGATGGGTTAATGAGTAATCACTCAAGGAAACTAAAGACTGCCTCCGCAAAGAATCTCATCGATGTTATACTTTTGATAACAACAGGTAGCGAGTTCCAGGCTTTGACCGTGCTAACAAAAAAACATCTAGATACTGATAGGGTTGTAAATCTAGGCACTATGATATTGTGGGTCCGGGACGATTGAACAAACTTTAACTTTTCGTAGAGGTACCTAGGCTGGTGACTATTAATAACTTTAAAGAGGAAGATTAAATTGCGCCCTTTTATATAAATGACAAGGCTGACGATTAAAATATTTATTGTAAACGAAGAAATATGGTAAAATTTTCTTCTACGATAGATAAATCTAGCTGCATTGTTTAGCGCCAAGTTCAACTTATTTCTGGAAATTACATCATGATCACAGTACACAAGTTCAAAATAGGTTATATGAGGAATAATGAGTGCCCTAACTAATTTAAGTTTTGTATGTACCGGTAGATCAAAGCATACATGCCAAAGACTCCTTAAAATATAATATATTTTATGTATGTTATGAGTTTGTGGTCATTAATTTGAGAATCTTTGAAACTTTGGTGGACTTTTGACCGTTTGTGAATAATTTTTCTTAAATTATTCTATGTTTTTATTATTAGTGAACAAGATGGAAAAGTAACAACAATTACAAGCTACCATGATTACGTAATTTCGGCCTTGCTCAAGGGCACTTATCAAATGGCTTTTGTGTTTAGAAATTTTTCATCACCTTTTGTTGGTCATCGAACCAAGAACCAAGGGGATTAGGTGTGTACCTCTTACACCAAGCTGCGTTGAGATTGTTGCTAGCTTATATCCATCATGTTCACTTAGTATGTATTCATTTTATTTTGTTTGTTTGTTTTTATACTACCTTATCGACAACTAGAGCGACATCAATCGATCGCCATTTATACTAGCAGTGTCAAGGATTTTAGTGCACCCCGTGATCATTTTACTGACAGCTGCAGCTTATTTTCACAGGGTGGCTTTTTTCGCTGTGTCCTGCGATTAATATGTATGTATGTTATGAGTTTGTGGTCATTAATTTGAGAATCCTTGAAACTTTGGTGGACTTTTGACCGTTTGTGAATAATTTTTCTTAAATTATTCTATGTTTTTATTATTAGTGAACAAGATGGAAAAGTAACAACAATTACAAGCTACCATGATTACGTAATTTCGGCCCTGCTCAAGGGCACTTATCAAATGGCTTTTGTGTTTAGAAATTTTTCATCACCTTTTGTTGGTCATCGAACCAAGAACCAAGGGGATTAGGAATTTCTAAGCCCGCAGTGTGTACCTCTTACACCAAGCTGCGTTGAGATTGTTGCTAGCTTATATCCATCATGTTCACTTAGTATGTATTCATTTTATTTTGTTTGTTTGTTTTTATACTACCTTATCGACAACTAGAGCGACATCAATCGATCGCCATTTATACTAGCAGTGTCAAGGATTTTAGTGCACCCCGTGATCATTTTACTGACAGCTGCAGCTTATTTTCACAGGGTGGCTTTTTTCGCTGTGTCCTGCGATTAATATGTATGTATGTTATGAGTTTGTGGTCATTAATTTGAGAATCTTTGAAACTTTGGTGGACTTTTGCCCGTTTGTGAATAATTTTTCTTAAATTATTCTATGTTTTTATTATTAGTGAACAAGATGGAAAAGTAACAACAATTACAAGCTACCATGATTACGTAATTTCGGCCTTGCTCAAGGGCACTTATCAAATGGCTTTTGTGTTTAGAAATTTTTCATCACCTTTTGTTGGTCATCGAACCAAGAACCAAGGGGATTAGGAATTTCTAAGCCCGCAGTGTGTACCTCTTACACCAAGCTGCGTTGAGATTGTTGCTAGCTTATATCCATCATGTTCACTTAGTATGTATTCATTTTATTTTGTTTGTTTGTTTTTATACTACCTTATCGACAACTAGAGCGACATCAATCGATCGCCATTTATACTAGCAGTGTCAAGGATTTTAGTGCACCCCGTGATCATTTTACTGACAGCTGCAGCTTATTTTCACAGGGTGGCTTTTTTCGCTGTGTCCTGCGATTAATATGTATGTATGTTATGAGTTTGTGGTCATTAATTTGAGAATCTTTGAAACTTTGGTGGACTTTTGACCGTTTGTGAATAATTTTTCTTAAATTATTCTATGTTCACGGGGTTCTGCAAAGCAGTGAATGTAGTTAGTGGTTGTTTACAGTTTTGTTTCATATTTTTCATCTTGTTCGTACGACCCATCGCCGGACAAGGCCAGCTTAGGGTCAAGGAGGTAGTGAGGGGAAAGTATGTCGTCCGCCGCGGCAGAGCCCCATACCGCGGTAAGGCCATAGTTACTCTCTGAAGCGGCCCGGTATCAGAGAGGCTCCGTTCGCTTACAGCCACGATTTGCCTCCCGGCTGCAAACGTCCATCGGGCACGTGGTCGCATAACACTCTGTATTGGGAGGGGGAAGATCTTTGTCGTCGCGCCAGAGAGGCTAGGTTTCCCTCGTGATGTAGTTTTGAGATTACATCTGAGTGTTGTGTTCCATTTTTTGTAAATGACTTCTTGAATCGAATTTTTTTCCAACATCATCGTTCTAAGATTCGTTAAATTATCGTAGCACCAACTACACATTACGCAACTCTCGCTGTTTTCTATATTACCAGTACAGACAACGAATTTAAGAACATCTTTATAATTTCTGAAATTATGTTGACCTTCCATCGATTTCAAACCGGATTTTTCGAACATCAGTTTTACATTCTGATGCAATGTGCACACACAAACATTTTGCTGGTTTCCAACCCCAAGTTTGATACAATTCTCTGGTCGCAACATGGTAAATTTTGTAAAACCTAATTGAAGTGAAGGATGTATTTTTCTAAATTCATAACAAGTTTCACGAAGCGATGACAGTATTAGTTTTTTGAACTTCCGCGTATGTTTCCTTGTCTTACTACAATTGAGTCCTGTAACCCAGGCAAGATTCGGCTGATTTCATCATCTTCATAAAACAATTTTGCTATGTTTAAAGTTTGTTCAGGTAAACTACGTGTGTCCATGCTAGAGCGTTTGACGTCCGAAAACTTTGTTTTATTTTTTTGTGTATCTTTGCTAATTTTTATCAATTCGTAAGATAAATCATGCCCAAAAATATCTTTAATTTCCTTAGATGTCATGGTGTTTGGTAATAGAGATAATATTTTTTGCTTATGCAAATTATTTGAGCAGTTTTCGATTTGATATTTCATGTTCTCCAAAATTTGTTCGTACTAAGCTTTGATCTTCTTTAGGTCTTCTGAAAAAGTTGACAGTAAATCACCTCCAAGTGAATCCGAAATACTTTCTAAATATTTGCGCGAAATACTTTCTAAATATTTTCGCTTCATTGGCGATGGATGGCTTCCAAGATGAGGAATAACATGCTTATTTATATTGTCGACGAGTTCGCTGCGCTCGAGTGATTTAGTATATCTGCTGCATGTTGGAACATCCTTATATTCTTGATACAATTCACCACTAGTCAAGATTTCTTGTGCTTCTTCACTTCCGTTTCAGTAGAAGTAGATTATCAGCAATCCTGATAGCATCCTTCAAAAAAATCAAAAGCCGTTTTTGATTAGTCCGGTTTTACATTTGTCAAGTATTGCTTTCAACTCTGCTGGCGTTCTCTTTTGTGTTTTCTATTCGTGTCTACACTTGTCATGAAACAAAATATGGAGGTACAAGGAGGAGTCAAAGAGATAGCAAGAAAAACTTGAAACGAGTTGACGGTACGCTTTCAAGTGTACTCTTCCCCTCGCTTCTCACCCCCTTCGCCTATGCCGCGGCAGAATTGATTTCAAGACTTGAATAATGTAAAAGGAGTGTTACTTTTGTTTATTTTTGATTTCTTCTTGATTTTTTTAATTTTTTTAATTTTTTTTTTTTGATTTTTTTTCTAAGTTTTGTTTGTTAAAAGTATAAACATCTGTGTATCTTTGTATGCAAATATATACACCTACTTACACTTTGGGGCTCATGGATTTCTAGAACCTTGATCGCTTAAAATATTCCGATGTAATAGATTTGTTTAAAATGAAATTCTACAAAGTTTTATGTTTTCATAACACCATTATTAAAGTGTGAAATAGGACAGCCATGGTCAAACTTATAATTTGAAAAAAATATGTCGCAATCAAAGTTGGCTTGCGTACCACCAAACAAAAAAAATGTTTCAAAAAAATAAAATAATAATTCAATATGGCTCCTGTTGTTGGAGTACCAAGCTTATTTTGAGAAATTTGTATATGTGTGTAAAATACCAGCAATGGAAATATTTTGATTCTCTCGCTCTTTGAGAGTTAGAGTAATAGCGTCAAACTCATATTTCGAAGTTGGCTGAACTTCAAAGGAAACCACTCTTTATCTTCATTCTCTCCCTCATTAAATACGTCCTATTCTGAGAGAGAAATTATTTTCATTCCCTCGCTCATTGAGTCCTTCGGTCCATTATCTAATATCTTTAAACGAGTTAATCTTGTATATTTGTATATTTGTATGTTCGGACTATCTCGAGAACCGCTTGACCTATTGGGATGAAATTTGGCACAAAGATAGTATGATGGATTCTAAGACTACCCACTTTAGGGTTGCCACTTGGGGCGGTTTACAGGGTTGCCACCTATCCCATTTTTTTAAATTATGGAGCAAGATATGCCAATATGGGTATCATATGAAAGGTATTTTCGGCGAGATACCAACTAAAATATTTTCAAGTAGAGTTGCCACCTAGGGTTGCCACCTTACCACAATATATTTGTATATCCGGTACTATCTCGAGAATCGCTTGACCGAATCGGCTGAAATTTGGAATGGTGATAGTATGATCGATTTTAAGACTATGCACTTTAGGGTTGCCACTTGAGGCGGTTTACAGAGTTGCCACCTATTCCATTTTTTTTAAATTATGGAGCAAGATATTCCAATATGGGTATCATATGAAAGGTACTTTCGGCGAGATACCAACTTAAGTATTTTCAAGTAGGGTTGCGACCTAGGGTTGCCACCTTACCGCAGTACTATCTCGAGAACCGGTTGACCGATTTGGATGAATTTTGGTATGGTGACAGTATGAAGGATTCCAAGGCTATCTACTTTAGGGTTGACATTTCGAGTAGTTTACAGGGTTGCCACCTATTTAATTTTTATTTTATTTATGGAGCTCGATATGCCAATATGGGTATCAAATGAAAGTTATTTTTGCTGACATACCAACTAAAAGATTTTCAAGTAGGGTAGTCCGCAAAAAGTCCATTACGGCTACGAAAATTAAAAATTTTTAATAATTTGCCCACATATAAAGGACAGTGTAACACATCCTCACAAGGTTGGTAAGTAAAGTTAGCACTAAATTGATAGCACCGAGCAAGCTCGGTCACCCAGGTACTCTATTATATTAATAGCCTAAAAAATTTTACATATAAATTATTGCCAAGCTTAAACCCATACTAAATATGCATACATATTTATGAAATGCATATGGATTTGTTGGCATACCTCTAAGGCAGTGCACAATTATCTAATATATAACCAATCCTGCTTCATTTATCTGTAATAAGCGAATGAAACTTTCTCATGCCACTCGAATTGGTTATCTGACAATCAATTTGTACATAAAGCGATAGCCCAGTGGGAAACGTCGGGATTAGTGGTCGAGCGGTTAATGGTTCAAGTACAGCTATCGGCCACATTTTTATTTTTTATTTTTTGTCATTGAAAATTGTTTTTATTTTTTCAATATATAAATATTTCTTATCTTGACTTTTTTAAAATTTGTATGTTTGTGATCTCTATTTTCGAGAAAAAAAATTGCTGAATATTTTTAGTTGACGGAAAGCATATGCATACATACCACCCATTATAGAAATGCGATAACCGCTTATTCAATTTGGGTTTTTTTGTCTAATTTTTGATGATATAAGATCGAAGTTGCGAAATTTTTTCAAACACAGTAGTCTATTTATCGGACTTCGGTAGATTACTTCTATAAATTTTAGTGATTTTTACCGTTTCAGACAAAGTTACTGATAGACTCTCGATTTAAAATATAAAAATCGACAATATATTTAATATTTACTTAAATTTTGAACTAAATCAAGTGGTTAGCGGTCGTCTAATATTTTACTGAAGGCAACAACTGATTTCTATTCATATGTACATATGTATTAACTTTTAAAAGGGCATATTTGCAACCCGAGCCCGAAACAAGTCTAGAACAAATTGAATAGAAAAATTAATAAATATTTTTTCTTTAAATCAAATAAATAATGCATATAAAGTGTCTTAAATATTGCTAAGTTATGGTTAAAGAAAAAAGCTAGAAAATCCTCAAAAAGGAAAAAGGCTAGAAAATCCTCAAACTATTTTTGCAAAAGGCTACATTTTGCCCGGTTTCACCACTTTTGAATATTTTTTTTTAAATCAATATACGTACTATTTTTTTCAAAAATCAAATAAAAAATCGATAAGAAATGTATTTTTAAATATTTTTAAATTATGGTTAAGGAAAAAAGATAGAAACAACTTTAAAAGTTTTTGCAAAAGGCTAGATTTTGGCTGATTTTACCACTTTGAATACATTTTTTTTTAAATCAATATACCTACATTTTTTTTTTAAATCAAATCAAAAATCAAATTAAAATGTCTTCTAAATATTACTAAGTTATGGATAAAGAAAAAAGCCAGAAAAGCCTTTAACCTGTTTTGCAAAATCCTAGATTTGCCCTAACCAGCATTTGTAATTTACCAACACTAAATAATAAATTTCTATAAATAGAACTCATATTTCTACAAAATGAATTTCATTCTTTCACTCAATAAGATCCTCCTATTATTAGAGAAATTATTTTCACTCCCTCGCTCATTGAGTACTTCGGTCCATTATTTATATTAATAGTCTAACTTTGTTGTTGGTATATTGTTAATTTTTAAATTCTGATAAAGCCTAATTGCAGAATTTGATAATTGCTTTGTGTATAAGGTAATGGCGCAGTTGCAAGACCCGCTTGCGGAATATTCCTTTTTTCTTAAATTATGTTTTTTTTTTATATTAAAAAACCTTTAATCTTAACTATTACATATGTAGTTTTCAGCTTTTCTGATCTATTAGGGTCAAGTGCAAATAAAATACGATTTATTCCACCATTTAGACCTGACCCTAATAGATCAGAAAAGCTGAAAACTACATATAACTTAACTATTACAATTTACTTAATTTTCAAACTAATATTTTTTTGTTCTTCACCTGCTCAAAACGATCGCATAAATTAGTGGCTATTTGTTAAGCACAATCTCATCATCCGATTATTCAAGTGCAACATAAAATCTCGAAAACCGCTATTTTTTAAGTTCTTTGATGGCCTCATTTTGCCTATAGATGAGTTTTTAATGTATACATTTAAGTTGGTCGAGGTTCGGCCACGGGCCTAAAGGCAGCTATTGACAAAAAGTTGATCAGATGTTTGAATAAGTTCAACTATTTTAAATTGGTCGAATTTCGACCACGGGATATACTAGTATACTTAAATATCTTATGAAAAAAATTTCAAGAGAAAAAGTATTGGACGAGGGAACAGAAAGTCAGGAAAAGATATAAACGAACGATAGATGGGTTAATGAGTAATCACTCAAGGAAACTAAAGACTGCCTCCGCAAAGAATCTCATCGATGTTATACTTTTGATAACAACAGGTAGCGAGTTCCAGGCTTTGACCGTGCTAACAAAAAAACATCTAGATACTGATAGGGTTGTAAATCTAGGCACTATGATATTGTGGGTCCGGGACGATTGAACAAACTTTAACTTTTCGTAGAGGTACCTAGGCTGGTGACTATTAATAACTTTAAAGAGGAAGATTAAATTGCGCCCTTTTATATAAATGACAAGGCTGACGATTAAAATATTTATTGTAAACGAAGAAATATGGTAAAATTTTCTTCTACGATAGATAAATCTAGCTGCATTGTTTAGCGCCAAGTTCAACTTATTTCTGGAAATTACATCATGATCACAGTACACAAGTTCAAAATAGGTTATATGAGGAATAATGAGTGCCCTAACTAATTTAAGTTTTGTATGTACCGGTAGATCAAAGCATACATGCCAAAGACTCCTTAAAATATAATATATTTTATGTATGTTATGAGTTTGTGGTCATTAATTTGAGAATCTTTGAAACTTTGGTGGACTTTTGACCGTTTGTGAATAATTTTTCTTAAATTATTCTATGTTTTTATTATTAGTGAACAAGATGGAAAAGTAACAACAATTACAAGCTACCATGATTACGTAATTTCGGCCTTGCTCAAGGGCACTTATCAAATGGCTTTTGTGTTTAGAAATTTTTCATCACCTTTTGTTGGTCATCGAACCAAGAACCAAGGGGATTAGGTGTGTACCTCTTACACCAAGCTGCGTTGAGATTGTTGCTAGCTTATATCCATCATGTTCACTTAGTATGTATTCATTTTATTTTGTTTGTTTGTTTTTATACTACCTTATCGACAACTAGAGCGACATCAATCGATCGCCATTTATACTAGCAGTGTCAAGGATTTTAGTGCACCCCGTGATCATTTTACTGACAGCTGCAGCTTATTTTCACAGGGTGGCTTTTTTCGCTGTGTCCTGCGATTAATATGTATGTATGTTATGAGTTTGTGGTCATTAATTTGAGAATCTTTGAAACTTTGGTGGACTTTTGACCGTTTGTGAATAATTTTTCTTAAATTATTCTATGTTCACGGGGTGCACTAAAATCCTTGACACTGCTAGTATAAATGGCGATCGATTGATGTCGCTCTAGTTGTCGATAAGGTAGTATAAAAACAAACAAACAAAATAAAATGAATACATACTAAGTGAACATGATGGATATAAGCTAGCAACAATCTCAACGCAGCTTGGTGTAAGAGGTACACACTGCGGGCTTAGAAATTCCTAATCCCCTTGGTTCTTGGTTCGATGACCAACAAAAGGTGATGAAAAATTTCTAAACACAAAAGCCATTTGATAAGTGCCCTTGAGCAAGGCCGAAATTACGTAATCATGGTAGCTTGTAATTTTTGTTACTTTTCCATCTTGTTCACTAATAATAAAAACATAGAATAATTTAAGAAAAATTATTCACAAACGGTCAAAAGTCCACCAAAGTTTCAAAGATTATAATATATTTTAGATATACTGTAGTTGACGTGAACTTAGCATGTTAGTTTCGAGTTCATCTTGAATCCCAGGTTGGTCACAGACAGTTGTGGCTTTACAACAGTATCTTGCAGAATAACCAGAGGTAAGTCATTAATGTCAAACAATGGGAGAGATATAGGCAGAAGTTGAGTCTTAGCCGCATTTAAGGAAAGTCCATTCGAACTGGCCCACAACGCTATTCTTTCTAGGTCCGCAATAAGCTTGAAAACCAATTCCCCCCTAAGACCGATAGGCCGTGAAAAGTAAATTTGGGTATCATCGGCGTAGAGATGTACGGAGACATCTTGACAGCAGTGAACAATATCGTTGATGAACGCACTGAAAAGAATTGGGCCTAAAATCGATCCTTGTGGCACACCGAGATGATTTCTTCCCGAAAAGAAAAACTATCGCCGCACTGTACTTGCTGGTACCTGGACGAGAGATAGCTCTTCATAAATTTAACTGAGGTTAAGGTGAAACCAAAATAGTGCCTCAATTTCAACAAGAGTATTTCATGGTCCACAGTGTCAAAAGCTTTTGAAAAGTCGAGTAACACAAGGAGGGTAAGATAATGATTACACTGGTTTACAGCCAAAATGCACCAGAGACGCCATAGTGAAATTCCTATGTAAAACCACCGAAAATCAAGGTTATTTTTACTTGAATGGTACCGTTTTTGAGATATTTACGATTTACCGTTATTTCAAAAAACAAAAAAGATGGCTCCACTTAATCGTGTATATCTCAAGAACAAACTGAGCTCTTCCAAAACGGTTTGAAAAATTTGAAAGCTAATAAAATTTACTATAATCAGTACATACAACACTTTTTGCTAGGTCCTGCAGATTCAAACATATTGAACAATCATTACGGATTTTTTAATTTTTTTTTGTAAAAATATAAAAAAATTTGTACTTTGCGAGGAAGCATCTCGAAAACTTTTTGTTTTTTAGCAGATATTTCCCCCCTCCCCCCCTCTAAGCTCTGTTTTATTACAAAAAAAAAAACAAGCTATCAGTGAACAAAATCGATGAACTAATACAAAAGTTATAAGCATTCAAGTAAATATATCCATTTAATACTTAAGTACCCTACTGGTACATATGTGTTAGTATTCGTATATCAGTTAGTTAGCAGGTAGATTTTCGAAAAGTTATTAGATACAAAAAGCTGTTAGTGTCGTTTTCTCAAACCTAGGTACATTTTAAACAAGAGCATATTTTTGAGGCAGGTAGTGTTTTCTCTGTAGAACCTTTTTGTTTAGGTAGGCTTGAATTTTTACTGGATCTAAGTATAAATAAGAGTACATGCGCCTTGTTCCTTCATAATATCTGTAAGGCTCGCCGGATACTGTTCAGTTTATAATTGCAGTTTATAACTCGTCATTTACTTAAAAATAAAAAAGGGCGCGAGAGTTTGAGTGTACAAATGATCCAGATATGTTCTGTTTCATCTGCGGTCAATTTATTGTTAAAAGTATGAGACGTGTGTTTTCAAATCCTTTGAAAGTTACATACTATGAGTGTTTTGGAATTGAGCCTAAAAACAATGAAAAACCATGGACACCGAACACTGTGTGCACCACATGCCGAGTCTAATTGATTTCTTCGGAAACCGGAACAAAAAGGTACGTTGTAAAAATTAGGAATTTGTTCCCTTTTAATGCATAGCTGACTAATTTCTGAAACTATCTATTTAGGCGACGTGTGAAATTTATTACACCAATGAAGTGGAGGGAACCAACTTGCCATTCAACGGACTGCTATATTTGTACTACAAAAGTACTTGGGGTTGGAAAGTCCAGAAAAGTAACCTATGCGAGCGTATCTACAGTGTCATTACCAGAACTAATTTCAACAGAAGCGACATTGCCAGAATCAAATTTAACTTTAGTTCCGGCTCCAGTTTCATTGTCAACAGTAGTATCTGATTACGCGGCATCATGTTGTACTGAATTTCAAACGGAAAACGAAAGAAATTCTTTGTCACAAGCACAACTCAATGATTGGATAGGGGATTTGGAATTGTCAAAGGAAAAGGCCGAACTACACGCCTCTCGAATGCAACAATTTAAATTTGTTTCATCCGATGTTAAGGTAACATATTATAGAACTCGTCACGAAGAATTTTCCAAGTACTATACGAAGGAGGACAGTGTTTGTTACTGCAAAGACATTGCTGGTCTATTTAAACAATTTGGTGAACCATATGATTCAAAAGAGTGGCGATTGTTCATAGACGGCAATAAATTATGTTTAAAGGCCGTATTATTGCATATTGGCAACCAAAAGCCATCTATCCCGATCGCGCATGCAGTAAATACGAATTAAACATATGAGATAATGCAAAAATTGCTCAAGTTAATCAAATACGAAGAACATGATTGGAAAATATGTGCCGATCTTAAAGTCGTTGGAATGCTATGTGGTCTACAAAGTGGATACACAAAATACTGTTGCTTTCTATGCAAATGGGATAGCCGAGCTCGTCAAGACCACTACATCATAAAGGATTGGCCAGAACGAATCGAGTTTCAATTTGGGGTAGATAACATAAAATACTCTCCACTTATAAAGAAGGAAAAAATAATTCTACCTCCGCTCCACATCAAGCTCTTTCTTATCAAAAACTTTGTGACGGCTTTGGACAAAGAAGGCGAAGCTTTTCATCATTTGAAGACAATCTTCCCAGAGATTTCAGAAGCAAAAATAAAGGAAGGGATTTTTGTGGGACCGCAAATAAGGAAAATGATGACCAATAACCATTTCAAAGAACTATTGTCACCAGTGGAGGCAGCAGCGTGGGATTCTTTTGAAAAGGTCGTTACTTCTTTTTTAGGCAAACACAAAAGTCCTAACTACGAGATGATAGTGAACGACTTAATCAAAAACTATGCGGAAATGGGTAAATAAAAAAACATATTATAATAAATTATATATTACATAAATTTACATGAGAATATATAGCCATAAATCTGAATTCATCGTCCAGTTCCGAACAAACAAGAACGGGAAAAATATAAACAAAAAATTTGTTCTGAATTGAAAGATAAAAATAATAAAAATAAATATCTGCTAAAAAACAAAAAGTTTTCGAGATGCTTCCTCGCAAAGTACAAATTTTTTTATATTTTTACAAAAAAAATTAAAAAAATCCGTAATGATTGTTCATTATGTTTGAATCTGCAGGACCTAGCAAAAAGTGTTGTATGTACTGATTATAGTAAATTTTATAAGCTTTCAAATTTTTCAAACCGTTTCGAATACCTCAATTTGTTCTTGAGATATACACGATTAAGTGAAATAACGGTAAATCGTAAATATCTCAAAAACGGTACCATTCAAGTAAAAATAACTTTGATTTTCGGAATTAGGAGGTGATTTTACATAGGAATTTCACTATGGCGTCTCTGGTGCAGAAAAAAAGTTGGAATTTGTGATCCAGTGTTATCAAAGGCATAGCTGTAGAACAATTGTGGCCTTGCCTGAAATCCGACTCATATACACTAAGAAGACTGTATCTAGTAAAATGAGACACGATTTGAGTAGCAAGTAACTTTTTGAAAACTTTAGCAAGTGCAGGCAAAACACTAATAGGTCGATAGTCTTTGATTGAAAATTGGAAGACATTATAGCAAAGTTGAAAATGTGAGTGAGTGATGGAAGCACACAAGGGACAATAAGCTTTAAAAATCTTAAGCTTAAGTCATCCACACCAATAGCATTGGATTTTATAGCAAATATGCATTTCAAAACTTCCATTTCAGTGGCCACCTCGAAACTAAAAGAATCGGGAAAGTTACAGACTGAGTTTTCGTCTATTTCAAAATAGGACCTATCAGATTGTGAGCTTCCTCTAATAAAATAGCAGTTCATCTCATTGGCATCAATTTCGCAAACCTTGGCAGTCTTGGAACCAACACCTAAAGTTTTTAAATTTTTCCAAATGACATAAGGAGGGGCATCCTTACTAAATTTAGCATCAAGATATGCTTTTTTGGAGCGCCGAAGTTCAGCTGTAACCTTATTCCTAGACCTTTTAAATGTATTCCAGTTTTCAGTGGTGGGATACATTTTCCAGGTTTCGTATGCTATATTACGAGCTTTAATAAACTTAAGAATTTCTTTAGTTAACCAAGGCTTTTTATTAGATGCCGCTTTTGCACTAGGCGGCCGCCGTGGTGTAGCGGTTAAGTGTTCGGCCTTCTACACCAAGTCGTGGCGGTTCGATGCCCGGCAAAAAAATTATTTAGAAAAAGAATTTTTCTAAACGGGGTCGCCCCTCGGCAGTAGTTTGGCAAACTCTTCGGGGGTATTTCTGCCTTGAGAAGCTTCTCAGCAAAAAATTCATTTGCTTTGCAAGTGCCGTTCGGAGCCGGCAAAAAACTGTAGGTCCCGCCTACTTGAAGGAAAAACTCAAAAGCAACACATCACAAGTTGGAAAGAGAAGCTCGGCAAAATCTCGTTAGAGGTTATGGGGCCTATTACGGTTTGCGAGTCGAACAAAAATATGAGCGACTCGCCGACATTTGTATTACCGACTGCGAGTCGCCCGGTAGCATTCGCCTCAAACTTCAAAATTAAGCGAATGTAAAAAATGAAGCGATTACTGTTTGCGACTCGATCTAAATTCGTTCGCCGGAAGTGTCAAAATCTGGCGAACAGAATTTGAAGGTGACTAGGAGGAAAAATTTGATTTTATGGTCATATTGGGATTATTTGGGGGTCATTTTGTGGTAATTACGTTGTTGTCATTTTGGACTAATTTCGGGGATATTTTGTGGTTATTTTATGGTAATTTTAGAAATATTTTGTTGACATTTTGGGGATTTTTTGGGCTCATTGTGTGGTCATTTTGGGGTTATTTTGTGGTCATTTTGGACTAATTTCGGGGATATATTGTTGTTATTTTGTGGTCATTTTTTGAATAATTTGGTGTCATTTTGTGGTCATTTTAGGAATATTTTGGAGTTATTTTGTGGTCATTTAGGACTAATTTCGGGGATATATTGTTGTTATTTTGTGGTCATTTTTTAAATAATTTGGTGTCATTTTGTGTTCATTTTGGGGTAATTTTGGGAATATTTTGGAGTTATTTTGTGGTCATTTGGGACTAAATTTGATGATATTTCGAGGAAATTTTAGTTGTTATTTTGTGGTCATTTTTGGAATATTTTGGTGTCATTTTGGGAATTTTTTGGGCTCATTGTGTGGTCATTTTGGGGTTATTTGTGGTCATTTTGGACTAATTTCGGGGATATATTGTTGTTATTTTGTGGTCATTTTTTGAATAATTTGGTGCCATTTTGTGGTCATTTTGGGGCAATTTTGGGAATATTTTTAGGTTATTTTGTGGTCATTTTGGACTAAATTTGATGATATTTTGTTGTTATTTTGTGGTCATTTTGGAATATTTTGGGGTCATTTTGGACTCATTTCGAGGAAATTTTAGTCGTTATTTTGTGGTCATTTTTGGAATATTTTGGTGTCATTTTGTGGTCATTTTGGGGGTTTTTTGTATTCATTTTGGGAATATTTTAGGGTCATTTTGGGGGTTTTTTGTGGTCATTTTGACTAATTTTGTGTTCATTCTGGAGATATTTTTTGGTCATTTTGTGGTAATATTGGGATCATTTTAGGGGAACTTCGGGGATATAGTGGTGTCATTTTGGGGTAAGCCAAGCTTTGCTGAAGTGACCATGGACCGGATCGTAATAGGCATCCTTGACCGAGACAACGACAGTTTGGCCATCGCCAAAGACCGGTGGTGGTATGACCTGTACGTAGCCGGAAGACCTAGTTACGACCTTTACAACGGCGCTCTCAAATGCTCGCGATAAGGCCTGTCCAGTGCCAAAACCACGCTGTAAACATAGGCCACACTGGTGGAGGAAACAATTTAATAAGGCCAAGAGCCTTCGCAAGGAGACTCAATGACTCAGATATAAATATAAACATACAAGGCTCTGAGGCAGGCGAAGAGAACTTTGTGGAGAAATTTTTGTACTGCGGTCGAGAATGTCGACTATACAGCGAGACTGAGACGAGTGCTCTCAAGAACTCAAACAGCTACATATAGGCTATTTGCGGAAACCTGCCGGAACCTGGACCAGCTCGAAACGTGAAACGCTGGAGCTGCTATTGATTACACACTTTCCAGAGAACTCGCATGTTGCACTCTTAGCACCTGCAACAAACCTGGCTGCACACATTTTCATCACGGAAGAAGGGATAAGGTGGGTAATTAAAAGATTCGAGCCGTTCAAGGCTGTTGGACCAGACGGGATTATCCTCGCACAACTCCGCACACGTTGGAAATGGTTGGTTTTTCTATATGCAGCTTGTCTGGCTCTTATCTACAATATTCAATAAAAACGTACAATAATAATAAATAATTGAAACTTCAGTTTTGTTCAATTTGAAGTTTTTTTTTACATTTGACGTTCACCGCTTTCTGTTTTTAGAACTGGCAACAAAATGCTTCAAGCGAACTAGTTTGTTCGCTATCCATAATCATTCGAGCTAGGCGATTCGCCAAATAAGGCGACTCGAATAACTCAAGCGACTCGCGAACCGTAATAGACCCCTATGATAACCTGTTGGTATATCGCCGCCATTATTTTTTTTTTTTTTTTTTGTTAAACAAGTATTTTATCAACATAGCTACGTACTCCAGCTTAAGATCTACAGATGAATGAAACCAACACGCATGCCTCGACCCGTCCCAGCGGAGAGGTCGTATGTCAGAAGGTTTCTTACAAAACTTTTTGGGGGATGCGACCTTTCTGCTGGGTCAGGTAGATCTACAGAAAGGGAATTTTTAGGGCTCCTTTCGTGGTATCACAACGGACCAAACTAAGGCCCACGTGAGCCTCCGCGTGGACTGCGGAGGCAGCCACTTTAACATAACATAACATAACACGCATTCCAATCTAAAGAAGAACCCTCATTTAATAGGGCAGGTAGTGGAATATGCCTGCCAAGATGTATACCATATGAGATAAATAGCATCTCGTGATCAGAAACACCATCCAGGTTAAATTGATCAATGTGTTCAATCATATCAATCACACTTACACCAAAAATATCGAGCAAACTAGGACTACAAGACGGACCGAACCGGGTTGCATGCTGATTGACAACTGTGATGCCACACGAGTTCAAACTGTTCAAAAGATTCCTACTTAGTATGGTATGCGTCAGGAGATCTACATTAAAGTCGCCACAAACTATAACATGCAAATAGCTCACAGACAGTTGTAGATACTTTTTCAAATAAGTTAGTAAGATCATTATTTTTATGGGGATTATAAACGCAAATAACAAGAAATTTTCGATCGTTATCACAAATCTCAACAAAAAGACTTTCAACGCCAAAAGAAGACGATTTATATATTATTTTACAATTGAGCCTGGTTTTGTAGTAAATTGCAAGTCCGCCACCTCTGAACCCAGACGATCTATCATTACGTAAAATAGAATAGCCACCAAGGGTACATACAGAGTCAGGAAAATTAGGTTTAAACCATGTCTCGGTTACACAAATCAAATCAATATTTAAATCATTAAAAACAACGTTTAAATAATCTAATTTATCAGCAGTTAAGCTACGCGCATTAAAGAGGCAACATTAAAACCTTTGTGGTGCTCACTAACAAGCCTTAATGAAAGTCTTAGATAGTTCTTGTTAGCGTGTAAACCCGAACTACTACTCACCATAGTGACATGAAAAAGATGCCAGCAAACAGACAGTCAAAAGTAGAGAAAAGTGTAAAAAGGAAATCATGGAGAGGAGGAAGAAGAGATAATCAAAAATATAAAATGTATGTAGGAAGTATGCACTAGGTGCTAGTGACAGTGAAAAGTAAACATAGCTTAACATGATAATAAAACAAATCATAAATAAATAAATTAAATAGCAGCAACTGCACGTTCCACGCTGTTTCGGTCCGAGGCCAGTACTGGTTCTTCATTCGCTTGCAAACGTATATGTAAGTTAAGAGAGGTGAACATTCAACCGGCCAAAACACCACTTCCACCGAATTTACTGACGGCGCGTCTATAGCCTTACATTTAACAGCAAACAAAAGTTCAATACCGCTTTAAAAACCCATCCGGCCAAAACACCGCTTCCACCGAATTTGCTGACGGCACGCCTATAGCTCTGTGCGTAATAGCAAGAAATAGTTAAATACTGCTTTAATAGCTCATCCGGCCATTCTGCGGGGCAGTCTTGCGCGTGACAACAACAAATAACGTGCAGTAACTAGAATTAGGGCAAGAGTGTAGGTATTTAGACACTACACCTTTTCCACCCAAAAATGAGAAAACGTAAATTAAAATGAGAAAACAAAAATTATAATGAGAAAATATAAATTATAATGGGGAAAAGTAAATTGTATTGAGAAAAAAAAAATTGTATTGAGAAAACATAAGTTGTAATGAGAATACGTAAACTTGTAATGAGAAATCGTAAATTAGTAATGGGAAAATTTTCATTCAACATAAATTTATATTTTCTCATTTCCAATTTACGATTTCTCATTACAAGTTTACGTATTCTCATTACAACTTATGTTTTCTCAATACAATTTACTTTTTCTCATTATAATTTTTAATTTCTTATTATCATTTATGTTTTCTCATTTTAATTAACTTTTTCTCATTTTAGTTTACGTTTTCTCATTTTTGGGTGGAAATGGTGTAGCGTCGCTTTCATGTATTTAGGTTTTTCAACTCATCCGCTGAGACCGGCTGCCCTTGGTAATCCAAGTGAAATAAAGAATTAAACAACAACCAACGTGGGGCCAAGCCAGAGAAAATCCTTATAAAAGGACACGCGAAGAAAAATCCCCGTAAAAGGACACGGGAACGCGAGTTTGGCCGTGGGTTCGAACCCACCTCCTAATAACTAAAATAAATATTTTCAAAGTGCCACCGTAAAAGTGCCACAAGACAATTTAAAATAATTTTTTCAAAGTGCCACAAAAGCACAAGTGCCACCGTAAAAGTGCCACAAGAAAATTTAAAATAATTTTTTCAAAGTGCCACCTCGTTACTACAACAACAACAACCCATATTGTAGGAACAATAAGGACCACCGACGATCTTCCCGTTTACTCTAGGAGCTACCCATATCCCATAGCTTCAGCCGAATTCGTCAATAAGGAGATAACCAATTTGTTACAGGACGGTATAATAAGACCATCCCGTTCTCCTTACAATAATCCAATTTGGGTAGTAAGTAAAAAGGGCGTGGATGAAGATGGTAATAGGAAGTCACGACTCGTAATTGACTTTAGGAAACTAAACTTAAAAACAGTGAGCGACAAGTATCATAAACCCGACACGTCCGTAATTTTGGCAAACATGGGAAATGCTAAATGTTTCTCAACGATAGACCTTAAGTCTGGTTTTCACCAGATTAAACTAGCTGAGAGGGATCGAAAAAAAATGCATTTTCGGTCAATAACGGAAAGTACGAGTTCTGTAGGCTTCCCTTTGGCCTAAAAAATGCTCCCAGTATTTTCCAGAGAGCCATTGACGATGTACTTAGAGCAGAAATCGGAAAAATATGCCACGTCTATGTAGATGACGTCATAATTTTTTCAGAAAGCGCTGAACAACACTTAAAGGATATCGACCAGGTATTAAACAAACTCTACTCGGCTAATATGCGATTGTCCGCCGAAAGTGTCGAGTTTCTAGGCATTACAGCATCCAAGGGGGGTATCAGGACATGCCCCGATAAAGTCAAGGACATTTTGGACTTTGCCACTCCCAAATCACTTCGAGCTTTACGATCTTTTTTGGGAATGGCTGGTTATTACAGACGGTTTGTAAAAGACTACGCCTCGGTTACCAAACCCCTAACAAAATACCTACGTGGGGAAAATGGGAACATTGGCACTAACCAATCTCGGAAAATAGAAATAAACTTAGATGAAGAAGCACTTATCGCGTTTAATAAAGTTAAAAATATTCTTGCATCAGAGGATGTGCTTCTCCTTTATCCCGACTATAAACAACCATTTGACTTAACAAAAGACGCTTCTTCACACGCCATAGGCGCCGTTTTATCCCAAAACGGCAGACCTATCACCATGATCTCAAGAACCCTTTCTCCAGCAGAGGAGAACTATGCAACCAACGAAAGGGAACTCTTGGCGATAGTGTGGGCCCTACAAAAACTTCGCAATTATTTATACGGTGTAAAGCACCTGAACATTTTCACAGACCACCAACCGCTCACCTTAGCTTTATCTGACAAAAACTCAAATGCAAAGATAAAAAGGTGGCGCGCTTTTGTGGAAGAATATTCAACAACGTTTCATTACAAACCAGGCAAGGAAAATTTTGTTGCTGATGCGCTCTCACGGCAACATATAAACACACTAGGCCACGAGCCAGACTCAGAAAGCATGGTCGCTAACAGTGAGCTGACACTGACTCAAACGATAGCCACAGTAAAAAACCCAAATTATTCTGTAAGAGGGAAAGACATTGCCAGTTAACACAACTATTATTTTTAGGAAATCCGAATGTTGTTAACGGGTTGCTATGCGAACTCCCAACCTTCGCACTAATCCAAAACAAGCTTACCACATCTTTTCCAGGGGTAAAGTTCCGCCACACTACAAAGCAGGTTATCGACGTTTTTAATAAGGAGGACCAAAGAGAAATCCTCCAAACCGAACATAATCGTGCACATAGATCCTGTCGTGAAAATGAGCAGCAAGTCCTGGAAAATTACTACTTCCCTGACTTGAGGAAAATCCTAAAAGAAATAGTTTCAAATTGCCAAATATGTCATGAAGCAAAATACCAACGACGCCCCCCAAACCCCGAAATAGGATCAACCCCCATACCGTCATACCCAGGAGAAATCCTTCACGTTGACATTTATTCAACAGACAAAACACATTTTCTCACAACAATAGATAAATTCTCAAAATTTGCAATGGTTTTCCCAATAAAATCCAGCGCCATAGTGGATATTAAGGAACTAATCTACGAACTCCTCAACTTTTACAAAAACACTAAATTTCTGGTTTGCGATAACGAGAGGTCGCTGAATTCAGAAACTATTAAGGCAATCTTAAAAAACCACTTCGGAGTCACGATCTACACCACGCCACCGGCTCACAGTACAACGAACGGCCAAGTAGAGAGGTTCCACAGTATACTTACGGAAATTGCACGCTTCCAAAAGCTCGAGACTTGCATTTCCGACACGGTCGAATTGATTCTGCTAGCAACTGCTAAGTACAACCGCACCGTCCATTCCGTGACAAACAGGAAACCTATAGACATCATCCACGCAGCACCCGACGAACTGGTTAATGAAATAAAGAGTAGCCTTATACAAACCCAACAAAACGACTTGAAAATACACAATATAATGACAAGACAACATAAACTCCCCTGAAAATACACAATATAATGACAAGACAACATAAACCAGGGGAAAAAGTTTTTGTAAAGACGAATAAAAGAATAGGAAACAAATTCACTAAACTTTACACCGAAAAAACAGTCCAGAGCGATTTAGGTACCTTTGTTTTAATCGACGGACGTAAAGTTCACAAAACCAACTTAAAACACTGAAATTGTTTCTTCCTTCTTAGGGTAACTCTGCTCTTGACAATAGATTATTGGGCCAACGCGAGGATTTTCAATTATACCAGCTCCCACTACATCCCAATAACAACAGGGAAAGTGATCCTCCACGAACATTACGAATTTCTGCTACACAAGACAAACTTGACGGAGTTCGAAGCGATAGCGGAAGAAACGGATATAACTTTAGAGCAGTTTCCACTTTCTCACGCCAGACAACTTCTCCGAAACGACGCTAACCAAATATTAAAACTACTAGACGCGGTCAGAATACATCACCGAGGCATTAATATCCTGGGGACTGCATTAAAATACATAAACGGCACCCCAGACTTTGACGACTTCCAAGCAATTGAGACCAGAGCCAAAGCCCTCATAGAAGCAAATGAACAACAAGCAACGATTAATTCAGTTACACAGGGGCAAATTAACGAACTGACGGTGACAGTTAATAAACTTTTGGCACAGGCAAAACGGACGCAGATCGATACGGGAAATCTCTTTTCTTTAGTCAGCACTAGAAATAGAGCGGTAATAATGGAGTTAGAATCTATTATAACATCAGTAGCTCTGGGAAAAGTAAATGTTATTAACCCCATTCTGCTTAATGGCATGGAAATAAACAATATATTAGCTGCTGAGCTCTCTGCAAATACCAGTATAACTGACATACTTTCTGTTTCTAAATTTAAGATATTTCAGAATGCACAGTTTATTTATTTCATTATTAAATACCCAAAAATAGCTAAGATTTGTAATAACGTAAAGTTACGGCCCGTTATCCAGAGGGGAAGAATTATTTCTTTAGAAACAAATATTATAGCTGAATGCAACAGAGAATACATCCCCCTTTATAACTCCAGGGAAGCCATAACAGCAAACTTCTGCCGACCCTTGAAAGAAAGTCCTTGTGTACGACAACTACTTAACCAACACATCGCAGAATGCAAAACCAAATCTGCCGATCACGTGCCCGCCATTGAGGAGATCGATAACGGCATAATTTTAATTAATGATCAGCCCGCGATAATACAAAACGGAAATTTGACAAGATTAACAAGAGGGACTTTTTTGATAACTTTCAAAGGTAATATTATGATAAACACCACTACTTATAACAACTGGAATGAGGTGATGCGTTCACGTCCCGAAGCAGTACGCACACAGCACGTTAACTTCACCGAACATATCGAGTTACTATCACTTCCATACCTGCAAAGAATTAATGTGGAAAACCTGAAACACATAGCACACCTACAGAATCTTGTTGATACTCGCTCGATACAATCAGGAAGCGCATTACTCTTAATCCTATTAGCCATAGCTACAAGCATAGCAATATTTCTGAGGAGACGGCAAAGAAATATGGTAGTACTGAAGAACATCATAAAAGAAACCGAGGACGCTTTCACTTCAAGAGGGGGAGTAGTTAACACAGGTGAACATTCAACCGGCCGAAACACCACTTCCACCGAACTTACTGACGGCGCGTCTATAGCCTTACATTTAACAGCAAGCAAAAGTTCAATACCGCTTTAAAAACCCATCCGGCCAAAACACCGCTTCCACCGATTTTGCTGACGGCACGCCTATAGCTCTGTGCGTAATAGCAAGAAATAGTTAAATACTGCTTTAATAGCTCTTCCGGCCATTCTGCCGACGGGGCAGTTATAGTCTTGCGCGTGACAAGAACAAATAACGTGCAGTAACTAGAATTAGGGCAAGAGTGTAGGTATTTAGACACTAGCGTCGCTTTCATGTATTTAGTTATTTCAACTCATCCGCTGAGACCGGCTGCCCTTGGTAATCCAAAGGAAATAAAGAATTAAAAAAAAAAAACAAGTGGTTCATATTACTTGTATTCTCCCACGTACAGAAAAAATTTTCCTTCTTTCTTTAAATTAGTTACGAAGTGATTAAATCTCTATTTTTCTTTGTAAGGCATTCGTTTACATAAATTTTTCGGTCGTCTTCCAGTCCAACATCGCGAAGAGTTACGAATTTCCGCTTCGTCTTAAAATTATTGGCGATTGCCCTAAGTAGATTTGCGCGATCATACGTTGAGTAAAGTTTGGCGATAATGGGACAAGCTTGGTTGTTATTGCGTTTTTGTTGCGAACACGAAAAGAAGCGCGAACAGGTAGAGGGTTCAATCCAACTGACTCGCATAGTGTAGAAAACAGAGATGATAAGTTTTCGTTAGTTGATTGCGTTACACCATAAATAATAACATCAGTTGATACCAAAGTATTCTCTAGCTCATCAACGTGATGACTTAAGGCGTGTATTTCTCTGTTTTGATCGCCACTTTCATTTTGCACGTTCTCAAGAGCACTTACCCTCTCTTCCATCTCTCTTAGTGAAGATTTAAGGTTATGAAGTTCGCCCGAGAAATCATCAAATTTTTGCATAATTCTGTTTTCGCTCTCCTTCAGCTTTGTTAGTATGCTTTGCTTGAAATCCTCTAACTTTTTATCAACTATCTCAATCACACTTGTTGTTGTTGGGCTGTTAACTGTAGTAGGCTGCGGACTTTGCCCTTGTAACTGAAATGGAGAAGAAGAAGCATTTCGCGCACTTTTCCGCACTCCTAGGTTTGCACTTTGCGGATTCATGATGAATTTATGAATTTTTCTTTTGTTTGCATAAAGTAACAAATCAAACTAATTGGCAACAAAAATCGAAAAGCAGCAAGAGCGTTGACAGGCACAATAATGTAGAGCAAGCTTTAATAAAATAAAAGTCGGTTATTACGTTGTTTATGGGGATTCAATGCAGCGCCACAAAAAACACGTCTTATCACACTGACATTCTTACTTCGTACAGATTACTTTTGATTATTTTTTATTTTTTTTAATTTTTTTTTATTTTTTTTTGTTTGTTTTTAATCAATTGTAAAAAAATTATCATTAAAAAGTGAAACTAATTGGTAATCAATCATTAGGTGGCTTCTCAAAAAATAATCAATGAAACTGCTAATCAATTATTAACAGGTCTGATTTAAATACCTTTCTAACAGTATGCAAATCTTTGAAAACGGTTCATTAGTTTGAGTGTAATATCAAAATATCAGAAATTAACCAAGAGATGCATTTACTTAAATAAATTTAAAAAAAAGAAAAAAAAACGCATTTTAGTTTTCAGATATGTTATATATATTGAATAGACCTTTCTAAAATAAAATTTTATTTTTCAAAATCGCTTGATTTTTGAAGTGTTTTTTCAGCGCCACAAAAAACACGTCTTATCACACTGACATTCTTACTTCGTACAGATTACTTTTGATTATTTTTTATTCTTTTTTTATTTTTTTTTTTTGGTTTGTTTTTAATCAATTGTAAAAAAATTATCATTAAAAAGTGAAACTAATTGGTAATCAATCATTAGGTGGCTTCTCAAAAAATAATCAGTGAAACTGTAATCAATTATTAACAGGTCTGATTTAAATACCTTTCTAACAGTATGCAAATCTTTGAAAACGGTTCATTAGTGTGAGTGTAATATCAAAATATCAGAAAGTAACCAAGAGATGCATTTACTTAAATAAATTTAAAAAAAAGAAAAAAAACGCATTTTAGTTTTCAGATATGTTATATATATTGAATAGACCTTTCTAAAATAAAATTTTATTTTTCAAAATCGCTTGATTTTTGAAGTGTTTTTTCACTTTAAAATTTTATTTTGGAAAACATTTTTTTTTTTCAGTGTACTAATTATTTCAATATCTTTCTAATGGTATGAAGATCTTTGAAATCGGCAAAGCCATTCCGTAGTAATCACACTTTAAAAGTACCTATTATCGTCATCTATCGAATATTTCGATACCTTTCCACGCCCACAATTTTTCGAAAATGAAATTTCTAAAAATGAGGTTATGTTTGGATAGGTAAGATGTACCTCTGCGAAATTTCATCATATTCTGAGGGGGTCGGGTTCAAAATGTACTTTTTTGCCTTTGATATGAAATTCGTCATATATGGGCGAAATGTAATTTTTTCTGGGACGCATAATCTTAGTAATTCAAAAATTTTTACTATGGATTACTTCACAATGTTAAAACTTGTTCGAGTGTTTTTTTTTGAATTCAAAATTTTTTTAATTTTTTATGAATGAGCATTTTTCAAAAAATTGTATAATATGTCGTAGCCTGGGATAACGTGCCAGAAGAACAGGGTTCGAATCTTACTAAAACCAGGTGTCAAATTCTATGAAATTTTGTTTTTTAAACTATTTAGAATTTATCAATATGTTATATGAATACCACTTCAACAGTGATTTATCAAAAATGCATTGATGGAACATCCATATTCATTGATGGGACAGGATTATCAATTTTTATTTAATGTGGTATTAATAATTCTGGATGTTCAATCCATAGATTTCCCTTCCTTCAATAGTGATTTGTCAAAAATGCATTGATGGAACATCCATATTTATTGATGTGGACTCGTATCCAACCAGAAATTCCTTTTTCGCCTTGGCATCCCATTTCTTACGTCCACTTTGTTTCGGTATCTGCACGAAGCATTCACTGCCAAAAATTCGCACATGTCCCACTCTAATATAGTTCGATTTTCTCGCTCTACACGCCCATTTTGCTCCGGTGTTTACGGTGTCAGCATTTGCATACATTCCTTTCTGACAAACTCAGTGCCATTATCAAAACGAATGTGTTACCTGTTGTACTGCGAACAAGTGACAACAAAGTTTTAAGCTTTTCATACGCCTCATATTTATTAGCCAGATTGTACACATATCTGAAGCTCGTTGCCTCATCTTTTACCAGAAGAAAGTAAGACATTCCCCCAATACATGCTTCTTCCATCGGCTCACACAGATCGACAAGCAAATATTCGCATTTTGTGGCCACTCGGGTTGGCGCCGATTTTTGTGAAACACGCAGCATATATTTCACCATCTACATCCGTCAGCTTGCAGCCATCATGAGAAATCACCATTTGAAATCCTTTTGAGGTGGCGGATGCCGTTGAGAACAAATTTTGCTTCAGTTCAGGAGCATGCTGCACATTCTTAAGCTGTCCCTGCAGCCATTTGCCTTTAACCTTTGCCTCAATTAAAATTGTACCTGTGCCATGAATCACCAAATGATCATTATTTGTTATTGGTACAAATACAAATCGCTCAACATCATACTTCTTATAATCGGTAAACCATTCAATGCGGCCCGTCATGTGCTCAAAATCGGTAGCAAAGCCATCACCGACTTTGCCACAAAATGCAACATCACTGCCAGCTTTTTGCGTTCGGCAAACTTTTCATTGCGCTTCGGACATTCACGCTTCCAATGTCCAATTTCATGACATTTGTTA
The DNA here is from genome assembly GCA_964058755.1 of Campiglossa producta. NCBI lineage: Eukaryota > Metazoa > Arthropoda > Insecta > Diptera > Tephritidae > Campiglossa > Campiglossa producta. The sequence goes on along the minus strand of CAXKVI010000072.1, from coordinate 11,323 downwards.
CGCCTTGTTTTCCTTTTCAGCTCATCGATCGATGTTGATGGTTTTTTGTTAGTCCGCTGTTGTTTTGGTTTGAATTTCGCACTGAAAGCCACATCTGATGGTGTATCATCCACTTTGTTCATTTGCTCCTCCTCCAGCTGCAAACGAGCCATCTCTTATGTTGTACCAAACTGTCTTGAAATTATGATATTCGGGTGTCAAACTGCTAATTATCCGCACCATTTTAATGTTCTAGATAGTTTTTCACCTTGGTCTTCGATTTCATGTGCCATTCTACTCACCTTTGACACATACGCTGACACTGATTCACCCTCAGTGATTTTCAATGAAAAATATTCCTCATATAGATTCATAATACTCACCTCGCTACGTTTCTCATGCAAACTAGGCAACCTATCTGCAATCTCTTTCGCAGTCTTGCACATAAGTATATGATTCGCTTGTTCATTTTCCACAGATGAAATTAAAATCGCCATCGCTTTGCCATCATTTCTGTCGTATTGACTTTTCTCAGCGGCACTTGCAGTTTCACCAGCATCAATTTGGAACTTCCACAACTTGTAATTCATACCATTTAATTTGTGATGAGTGACGGCTACACGATTACCAGGCTTTTCGTCTACCAAATCCATTTTGTGTAATAAATACTACGGTACGGCGACACGACTATGTATTTGACAATTTCTATTAAAAATGTACAACTTAAGCTAAGGGTACACCTAGCGACACGACGCGACATTTTGTATGGGGAAAAATGGCATTTTTTTAAGTGAATTTTCTTTTAATTTTTGAAACTTTTTTAAAACTATATATTTACATACTCTTAAAGTTGAAGCTTTGAAGTTTCCAAAATGGTAAGCAATGTGGGATTACCTTAACTATTAAAATAATTACAGCCATTAAAAAATGACTGAGTTTTGTTCTATTGCACACACGGAGGGAAATCTATGGATCGAACATCCATAATTATTGATATCACATTAAATAAAAATTGATAATCTTGTCCCATCATCGAATATGGATGTTTTTTTGATAAATCACTATTGAAATGGTATCCATATAAACTATTGATAAAATCTAAATAGTTTAAAAAACAAAATTTTATATAATTTGACATCTGGTTTCAGTAAGATTCGAACCCTGCTCCTCTGGCACGTTAGCCCAGTATTCTACCATTCGGCTACGGCATATTATCCAATTTTTAGAAAAATGTTCAATCATAAGAAATTCCAAAAATTTTGAATTTAAAAAAACGCTCCAACAAGTTGTAATATTGTTAGGAAATCCAAAGTAAAAATTGTTGAACTATAATATTTGTGCGTCCCAGAAAAATTTACATTAGGCCCATATATATTAATACGCTGTCTCTACCATTATTACTATTCATTAAATATGGATATGGATATACCGACAATAGAAATTCATATCACGACCATAGATATTGACATGCCGTTCAAATATATTAGTATTCTATCCATAAATATAAAAAAATAGTACATCATATCGAAATGGTTGACATGTCAATTTACTTTTTATTGGGAGCAAATAATATCGCTCATTCTGAATGAATATTACATCAAACTCGTCGCTATCAATAGTGATATTGTCACAACATTCAATGCATTTCTCTCAGTGCAGTAACACGTATAAAATCTAGTAAATTTTAAATGGCTGTAACTATTTCAATAGTTAAGATAATCGCACATGGCTTACCATTTTGGAAGCTTCAAAGCTTCAACTTTAAGAGTATGTAAACAAATTTAGAAAAAGTTTTAAAAATTAAAAGAAAATTCACTTAAAAAAAATGCCATTTTTCCTCATCAATACCTAACTTTTTAGGGGGTAAGAGCAAGTGGTCATTTTTTTTGAGTCACCCTAATGTATATGCATGTACATATTTGCGTGTATGAAAGCGCAACACGTGGGTTAATTTTTTTCGAGAACATTCTTGCACCAGATAAAAGTACGGGCACACCTAGCGACACGACGCGACGCGACCAATATTCACTACGATGAATATGACTTATTCAGTAGAATTACTTAGACTTTCCAACTTCTAAGTGTTCTTCAGTTTTACTCGATAAATATTGTCACTGGGCCCATAACCTATTGTTTTTCAGTGGTTTAAGTAAAACAATGAAATAGTTTTAATATAATTTAATGAGAAAAAGAAAAACGTGTTGTTATACTTGTGTGGTATAATGAGAACAGAATGTTTACAATGAAAAGAAAAATTGCAATAAGTGTATAAGCCGATAGGCGGCGCTGTTGAATAATAAAGACGTGAAGTAATTCAAATCCAACAAATAACGTTCAAGGTTTGTATAGGCTTCTTATAACATAATGCAGCCATCGCCGCGTAGTGGCTTAGTTAGCTCACTGCCGCTTTACAACAACATCGGGCTCTTCGTGGCTGACAACAACAAACCAGATTCGCAAAAAAATACCAAAAATCATTGCAATAATTTTTTTTTCTTCAAAAAGTCAGTCGCTTGTTAAAAAGCTGTGTTGAAAACTAACAAAAATACTCTCTATGTGCATCTGGGGGTTTTGGGGGTCTAGGAATCCATTTCCGGTATTAATTTTATCGTTTGACGCCCACCAAAGGGCACTTTCTCCTTTTTTTAGGGTTCTAAATACTTTTTTTTTCGAAAATCGACCAGATATTTATGAAATTTGACTTTCTTTAAAAGCAATTACAGTTACTAAATAGCTCAGCGTTGAAAATTAAGGAAAGGGGAGGTGCATTCAAGCCAAACTTGTATCGATATTATATCGTTTATGAAAATTTCTTTTATTTTAATTTGTTTTATGAATTTTACAAAACAAATTTTATTCATTCAAATTCAAATTTCATTCTTTATGTGCATCTGTGGGTTTTTAGGGTCAAAGAATCCATTTCTGGTATTGCTTTTTTCTTTTGACGTCCGCCAGAGCGAAACCCCGAAACGGGTTGTGCGCTGGGTTTGGGACCCGCCACGTAAAAAATTTAGTCCAATGAAAAATGTATTAAAGCCTCGGATGAGAACCCCCTTTAATGTTGACGACCCGGCAAAACGAATAAGGCATAATGATTTGGATATTAGGGCATGTACCGGGAATGTCCGGACCCTTTCAAGGGACGGTACCGCTGCCCGACTGGTTGATGTCCTCGTTAACGCAAAGGCTGACATCACCGCCCTGCAGGAAATGCGATGGACGGGACAAGGAAAGACGACCATCGGACCTTGTGACGTATACTACAGTGGCCAGACACGCGGCAAAGCGCGTGGTGTAGGTTTCGTGGTGGGAAAGAGACTTCGCCGCCAAGTACTAGCGTTCACCCCCGTGGACGAGCGTCTCGCTGCGATCCGCATCAAAGCGAAATTTTTCAACATAACATTTATCTGCGCCTATGCGCCGACTGAGGAGACGGACGACGCAGAGAAGGACTCCTTCTACGATAAACTTGAACAGACTTATGATCGCTGCCCCCAACATGATATCAAAATCGTGCTCGGCGACTTTAATGCGAAGGTGGGCAAGGAAGGAGTCTTTGGTCCAACAGTTGGAAAATTTAGTCTCCATGATATAACATCCCCCAACGGCACTAGGTTGATTGATTTCGCCGCTGCTCGCAATATGGTCATCAGTAGTACCAGGTTCCAGCATAAACGAATACACCAAGCCACAAGGCTCTCTCCTGATCAAAGAACAAGAAACCAGATTGATCATGTCATGATCGACGGCAGACATAGCTCCACCGTTCTGGACGTGCGTACCCTTCGTGGTCCCAATATCGACTCGGACCATTATCTTGTTGCAGCCAAGATACGCACACGCCTCTGTGTAGCAAAGAAAGTGCGCACAGTAACGGAAGGAAAGTTTGACGTCGAGAAGCTGCGCACGACACAGACAGCTGACAATTTCTCCACTCGACTCTCACACCTGCTATCGGAGAGCAATCCTCGACCTAACGATGCAACCGAGCGTACGATGCAAATTACGTACCGCCGCTGAGGCCACTATAGGGTTCCAGCGAGCCCGCAAAAACAACTGGTACGATGAGGAATGCAGCACTGCCTCGGACAAAAAGGATGCTGCCTACAGGGAGACGTTGCGAACGGGCGCAACCCGCAGTGTATGGCAACGCTATCGTGAGGCAAAGAAGGAAGAGAGACGCCTTTTCAGAAAAAAGAAACGTGAGGCCGAAAGGCGTGAGTGTGAGGAGCTTGAGATGCTGGCTGACAGGAATGATGCCCGAAAATTCTATGAAAAGATCCGGCGGATGACGGAAGGTTTTAAGACCGGGGCAAGTTCCTGTAAGGACAATAATGGCGACCTGGTAACCGACGTACAGAGTGTACTTAAATTATGGAGGGAGCACTTCTCCTCACTGCTAAATTGCGAGGGAGACGTCGAACCCGATACCCCAATCCCTGACGATGGAAAAGTCGTCCCACCACCTGACTATGATGAAGTGAGGATAGCTATATCCCGGCTCAAAAACAACAAAGCGCCTGGAAAAGACGGACTACCCGCCGAGCTGTTCAAACACGGAGGCGAAGAGCTGGCAAAAAGCATGCATCAGCTCTTATGCAGAATATGGTCAGACGAGTGCATGCCTCCAGATTGGAATTTAAGTGTGCTCTGCCCAATCCACAAGAAAGGCGATCCCGCTAACCGCACCAACTACCGCGGAATCAGCCTTCTTAATATCGCATATAAGGTTCTTTCTAGCGTATTGTGTGAAAGACTGAAGCCCATCGTAGACAAGCTGATTGGACCTTATCAGTGTGGCTTTAGACCTGGTAAGTCTACCATCGACCAGATTTTCACGATACGCCAAATCCTGGAGAAGACCCATGATAAAAGAATCGACACACACCATCTCTTTGTCGATTTCAAAGCCGCTTTTGATAGCGCAAAAAGGAGTTGCCTGTATGCCGCCATGTCTGAATTTGACTTCCCTGCAAAGCTTATACGGCTTTGCCAAATGACGTTGAGCAATACTAACAGCTCCGTCAGAGTCGGGAAGGACCTCTCTGAGCCATTTGAAACCAAACGAGGCTTCAGACAGGGCGACTCCCTTTCGTGCGATTTCTTCAACCTGATGCTGGAGAAGATAATTCGAGCAGCAGAGCTAAACCGCAATGGTACAATCTTTTACAAGAGCGTGCAATTGCTGGCGTATGCCGATGATATTGATATCATTGGCCTTAACAACCGCGCCGTAAGCGCTGCCTTCTCCGGACTGGATAAAGAAGCGAAAAAAGTGGGTCTTGCGGTCAACGAGGACAAGACGAAGTATTTGCTGTCATCAAAGAAAGAATCGGCGCACCTGCGCCTTGGCAGCCACGTCACTGTTGATAGTTACAAATTTGAAACTGTGAGGGACTTCGTCTATTTGGGAACCAGCATTAACACCGAAAATAATATCAGTCTAGAAATCCAACGGAGAATCACTCTTGCGAACAAGTGCTACTTTGGACTGAGTAGGCAATTGAGAAGTAAAGTCCTCTCTCGAAGAACAAAGATCGCGCTCTATAAGTCTCTCATCATACCTGTCCTGATGTATGGCTCAGATTCATGGACAATGTCAAGAGAAGATGAGATGGCCCTTGGAGTATTTGAGAGAAAAGTTCTCCGGAAGATTTATGGTCCTTCCCGTGATGCCGACGGCGAGTATCGAAGGAGATTTAACGACGAGCTGTACGAGCTTTACGCAGATCTGACCATAGTACAGCGAATTAAAGCCCAAAGGCTCCGCTGGCTGGGTCAGGTCATGCGAATGGACAAAGAAGCTCCAGCCCAGAAGGTTTTCCAATCGTCACCCGAATTCGGCAGCAGAGGAAGGGGGAGGCCTCGACTGAGATGGAAACAACAGGTGGAGGATGACTTGAACTCCCTTGGGGTTTCCAATTGGCGTCAGTTATCGCTAAAAAGGAATGACTGGCGTGCTTTGATAGGCGACGGCCAAAATCGCTTAGGCGGTTAAGCGCCAATAAATGATGATGATGGTCCGCCAGAGCGCGCTTCCGAAAATCTGAAAATATCAAGAAAAATATGCTTGTACCCAAAATGTATTCAATAAAGTGTGATTGACAGTTAAATATGTTTCCCTTGTAAGGGGATATAATGTCAAACTAATGTAAACAAATGAATTAATCCTTTATGGTGCACCACATGTAAATTGGGTATGATTTTCTTTTCTTCAATATTAGCAATAATCAACTCTTATAACATCAGCGATTTTTGTGAAAAATTTTCGGTTACAGTTTTCTTACCTTAGTCTACCAAAAAGCTGAATTCCAGCCGTGCTACACTGGCACCGAAGTTTTTTACTATCAATAAAATACAATTAATTTTGCTACAGAGTATCCTTTCGTATTGCTAATTTGAATTAAAGGTAAAATATAAATATTGAAAATTGAAAACAAGAGTTAATTTACAATTTTTTTCCTAAAAGTTTATAAACTGAAAAAATTGTTTTCAAGCGGGTTACAATATTTTTTCTGTTTGACATTATACCCTGGTTCCGCTTGAGAGCAACGTCAAATTCAATCACACTTTGTTGAATACATTTTGCTTGTACCCAAAAAAAAGTGTTTGTGAATTTTTGCGTCAAAAACCAGTTGTATTTTATTCAATCGCGATGTTAACTACCTGATTCTTAATAGACGGAGATCTGACAACATAATGGCGAATCCTATAAAAGGAAATTGAAACACCTTAAAGTCGTTTATATTTAACAATGTTTAATTGTTTTTGTCTTTATTAAATTCTTTAGGAAAAACAATTGTTTCGACACACACCTTGCGTCATCATCAGTTGCTACGATCAACTAACCAAAGCAAAATAAAAATAAACAAAGTAAGCCTAACTAAATCAAACATACAAACTTTTAAGAAAGCTAATACAATGTAACAAGTTAAAAAAAAACCAAAACAAAGTTTACAAGAACAAAATACAAAGTAATTATGCATGTCTGTATGTACATATGTATATCAGAAACGGAACCAAAATATTATTGAAGAGCAGTGAAGAGACTCGAATACAGTGGGCCTGTATCACGATTTACCGAGTCATTTTTGTTTACATATATATGTAAAGATTCTAATATATTTAACCTGCTGTTATTAGATTCTGACTTTATTAATTTGCAATCGTCTTCACTTATTGGATGCTTATTCGATAGAGCATGCTCAGCGATTCCACTTCTCGGGTCAATATTCTTTATATATTTTATATGCTCATTTAACCTGATTCGTACCGTGCGGGTCGACTGGCCAATGTATTTTGCGCCGCAAATATTTCCATCGTCGTTTATTTGCGAACATGTTATCAGATATACGCCAGGTTTGTCTAAATTTTCACATTTATCCTTCGAGGATTTTAATAAAGATTTTAATTTTGTTGTTGTTTTTGGGGCCAACTTTACATTTACCTGCTTATAAAGTTTTTGTAAAACGTTAAAGTTGTTTGCATCATAGGTCATGCTGCACCAGGTGTTTTTATTATTCTCGCCCACTGTGTCAAAAAAGGAACTACTCTCCCTTCGTTCCTTTTTGTTGTGGTGCTTTTTAATTATTTGCAATATACAGCTAGAGCTATAACCATTTCTTTTTGCGATGCTCATAATTTTCTCTTTCTCATTTTTGTATGCAGAGTAACTGAGCGGCACATTCACAAGTCGATGCGCCATGGAGTTGAAAGCCGCTAATTTGTGTGAATAATGGTGATTGGACTCTATCGGGATAAATCGATCAGTCGACGTCGGCTTCCTATATATATCGAATTCGATATTTCCATTGATATCGCGTTTTATTTTTAGGTCCAAGAATGGTAGCTCCTTATTACATTCATATTCACATGTGAACTGTATTGCACAATTCTTTGAATTAAATAGAAGCAGGGTTTCTTCTATTTTTTCCCTCTCAATAATAATAAAACAATCGTCAACGTATCTGCAGTAGAAGCGTGGGAAAAGGGCGCTGTGAATCAATTGCTCTTCAAAAGTGTTCATGAACAAATTGCATAGAAAGGGACTTATGCTTAGGCCCATTGGCAAGCCTTCTGTTTGTTCGTAATAATTGCCTCTAAACTGGAAAAACGACAGATTTATGCACGTAGAGGTTAAGTCAAATAAAGCGTTGGCGATTAACGGGCTGATATTTTGTTTATCCAGCCAGACTTTCAAAGAGTCCAAAGCACCATTTTTCGGCACCTTTGAAAAGTATGAAGTTATGTCGAAAGAAGCAAAACATTCATTCGGATTTAACTGTATGTCTTTGACTTTTTCGATTAATTCAAGAGAGTTTTTTATCGAAAAATTATCGAAACTTTTTAGTTCATTGAAATATTTACTCAACCATGATGCAATATTTGCTATGGGGGAAGTATAACCGGCGATAATGGGCCGGAATTTGTTGCCAGGTTTGTGAGCCTTATACAGACCATATAAACAGGGGACGCGGACATATGACTTGTGCATATTTTTGTCCCAACGACGACCGAACAACTCCGCATACTTCTTTCTACAGTCAATCACCTGCTTTTTCATCTTAGGGAGAGGATTCTTTACCTTTGCATAATTTCCTTCCTCAATGAGCTCAATCATACCTTTATTATAATCGTCTTCGTTTATTACAACTACACAATTACCTTTATCGGCTTTTGTTATATATATATTTTTATCGTTCAAAGATTTGACCGCTTCGTGAAAAAGAGTTGAGTTGTTAGGTATTGACTTGGATTTTGACAAAAGAGCTTTCTTTACACAAAATCGCACATTTTCTGCCACTTCCGTATCCACTTTTCGGAGGGCTAATTCTGAATCCACTATTATATCCTGCATTGGGGAGAATTTTTTCGGTAACGCGAAGTTTAGGCCTTTGTTCAATAGGTTGATTTCATTTTCATTCAAGGTCACATTCGATTTATTGATAATTAAATCGGGGATAAACTCACTCGGCGATTTACTGGGGCTCTTTGTTTTACTCAGCTTTCTCAACTTGATTCTTTTTTGCAGCATGTTTTGTCGAGATAAACGATCGGTTTTTGCATTTAACTTAATTAGAAAATGTTCCCAAACGACGAAGGAGAGATTATTAGCTAGTGATTTGTGTAATTTGTATGCGAGCAATTCACATGAAGAAAGTTGGGCATGCTTTTGTTTTAACGAGTGACTTAGCCAATACACTTTAGCTTTTTGGGTAGATAATTTTCCTACAGGGCACTTGCTTTTGCACTTGAAGGAAGAATCGATGAACTTAGGCATTACTTTTTGTTTTTTACAGTTGGACAGGAACCAAATGTCCGACTTGAGAGAACATATTTTTTCCTTGGTTTTTTGAAATTCATACAGCTCAAATGGTTTGGTGACCGACATAACTAAATGATTAGTTTTGAGCGCTAAACGACTCACAACACTATAAAAGGAAATTGAAACACCTTAAAGTCGTTTATATTTAACAATGTTTAATTGTTTTTGTCTTTATTAAATTCTTTAGGCAAAACAATTGTTTCGACACACACCTTGCGTCATCATCAGTTGCTACGATCAACTAACCAAAGCAAAATAAAAATAAACAAAGTAAGCCTAACTAAATCAAACATACAAACTTTTAAGAAAGCTAATACAATGTAACAAGTTAAAAAAAAACCAAAACAAAGTTTACAAGAACAAAATACAAAGTAATTATGCATGTCTGTATGTACATATGTATATCAGAAAGGGAACCAAAATATTATTGAAGAGCAGTGAAGAGACTCGAATACAGTGGGCCTGTATCACGATTTACCGAGTCATTTTTGTTTACATATATATGTAAAGATTCTAATATATTTAACCTGCTGTTATTAGATTCTGACTTTATTAATTTGCAATCGTCTTCACTTATTGGATGCTTATTCGATAGAGCATGCTCAGCGATTCCACTTCTCGGGTCAATATTCTTTATATATTTTATATGCTCATTTAACCTGATTCGTACCGTGCGGGTCGACTGGCCAATGTATTTTGCGCCGCAAATATTTCCATCGTCGTTTATTTGCGAACATGTTATCAGATATACGCCAGGTTTGTCTAAATTTTCACATTTATCCTTCGAGGATTTTAATAAAGATTTTAATTTTGTTGTTGTTTTTGGGGCCAACTTTACATTTACCTGCTTATAAAGTTTTTGTAAAACGTTAAAGTTGTTTGCATCATAGGTCATGCTGCACCAGGTGTTTTTATTATTCTCGCCCACTGTGTCAAAAAAGGAACTACTCTCCCTTCGTTCCTTTTTGTTGTGGTGCTTTTTAATTATTTGCAATATACAGCTAGAGCTATAACCATTTCTTTTTGCGATGCTCATAATTTTCTCTTTCTCATTTTTGTATGCAGAGTAACTGAGCGGCACATTCACAAGTCGATGCGCCATGGAGTTGAAAGCCGCTAATTTGTGTGAATAATGGTGATTGGACTCTATCGGGATAAATCGATCAGTCGACGTCGGCTTCCTATATATATCGAATTCGATATTTCCATTGATATCGCGTTTTATTTTTAGGTCCAAGAATGGTAGCTCCTTATTACATTCATATTCACATGTGAACTGTATTGCACAATTCTTTGAATTAAATAGAAGCAGGGTTTCTTCTATTTTTTCCCTCTCAATAATAATAAAACAATCGTCAACGTATCTGCAGTAGAAGCGTGGGAAAAGGGCGCTGTGAATCAATTGCTCTTCAAAAGTGTTCATGAACAAATTGCATAGAAAGGGACTTATGCTTAGGCCCATTGGCAAGCCTTCTGTTTGTTCGTAATAATTGCCTCTAAACTGGAAAAACGACAGATTTATGCACGTAGAGGTTAAGTCAAATAAAGCGTTGGCGATTAACGGGCTGATATTTTGTTTATCCAGCCAGACTTTCAAAGAGTCCAAAGCACCATTTTTCGGCACCTTTGAAAAGTATGAAGTTATGTCGAAAGAAGCAAAACATTCATTCGGATTTAACTGTATGTCTTTGACTTTTTCGATTAATTCAAGAGAGTTTTTTATCGAAAAATTATCGAAACTTTTTAGTTCATTGAAATATTTACTCAACCATGATGCAATATTTGCTATGGGGGAAGTATAACCGGCGATAATGGGCCGGAATTTGTTGCCAGGTTTGTGAGCCTTATACAGACCATATAAACAGGGGACGCGGACATATGACTTGTGCATATTTTTGTCCCAACGACGACCGAACAACTCCGCATACTTCTTTCTACAGTCAATCACCTGCTTTTTCATCTTAGGGAGAGGATTCTTTACCTTTGCATAATTTCCTTCCTCAATGAGCTCAATCATAC
>CAXKVI010000071.1:235000-255019 GCA_964058755.1 Campiglossa producta | reverse complement strand
GTTGCTGTCATACAGCTATTGAATATTGAGTATTGACCAAAAATGTTGTTAGACCAAAAGTACTTAATAAACAATATTTTATATTGCACATACATATGTATGCATCTACTTTCATATGTATGTAACAATACTTTGTAGGAGTATCATTTTAATTTTTCTGCAATACTTTCTCATCAATAAAAGTATGCTTGTAAATATTTGTAAACTTCAATACATAAGTGCTTCTTGCTATTGATGCGTAAGTGTAGAAGGAGTGGTTTGTCAAGTTGGCACGAGAGTTGATAAGGCATGTTGAAGGAAAACTGATTCGATCACCTCATAGTGAATAAAAGTTTTTTTGTTGCAGAAAAGTTCTGTTATTCTGAACATGTTTGCGTTTTGCTGCTACAGTATTGTATTTGCTAAAGAAACAATAGGAAATTTACTAAGAAAAGCTGGAACTTTGTGCGGAAAACGAAAAAGCTTGGGAAAACTTGCAATATTAATTTTAAATATTTTTGTTTGAATTAACAAAATACTATCTCCTCTATAACTAATATGCGCATTCATATTCGCACTTATGAATTTTATATATCAGATGAAAAAATTTCAACATTCGCAACATACCTAAAATGTACATATATTTGTGTATTGAATATTTTTAATTAATTATTAAAATGTTTATTTAAAATTCAAAATTTCTATTAGTTTATACACATATTAATTTTTCAACTAACAAGCCATGAATATTTTAATATTTATTACGTCAAACCGTAAATATATATGTATGTATGTATGGCATAAGTGCATATCGTCGGTGTTTATGCAAAACAACGTGATTGACAAATGCAAAACCACGTCAAAGAAAGTTTGGTTAAAAATGAGATTTGGTTACCAGGGCTTTTGGAACCCCGGATCCATTCATTAGTAACAAAAAAGTCGGGGTTTGTGCAATAGAATTTGAAATTGACCCACAACACAGTGGATCGTACAAAAGTTAAACAGTTTTTTGTCTCTCTTGCAAAATTTGGAGTGACTGCATTTACCTGGTTTTACATTTGTCCGTTACATTGTTTTGCATAAACCCCGACGATATTTGGGGTGATAGCCATGCATTTCTAGCAGGCAAGCACTATAGTCACCAAACTGGACCGTATATATTTTTTAGGAAAAAAACAGATAATGTTAGATCATTGAAATTTTGCACACTTGTCAAATCGTCGCTCGTTTGCTAGAGGCATAAATGTGCAAATTTTCAGGATTTGAGTTAATAGGTTCACGTTTTTAACCTCTTTTTTCTTTACGATTCACGAAAATCATAGGTTTTCTAAGTACAAGAAACCCCTGGGAATTTACAATGCAATTTTCATGAATATCTAGTTTAAACTCTGAAATTGTGCCAGAAAAACGAATGTGCTTCACATTCATGTTTTTGGCACAACAAAAATGGCTTAAAAATTAATTTCCAAACTTTTTAATATTTTCGTTGTGTCACCATGGCGTTTACGTAACAATTTTGCTACACATTTTTATTTCTGGCACAACGAAAATTTTAAAAAATTTAGAAATTCAATTTTGAAACATTTTTGTTGCGCCAAAAACATGAATGTGCTACAGATTCAAGCTTCTGGGGCAACGACAATTTTTAAAAGATGAATGTGCCGTAACACGAGGAATTTAAGGAATGTTAACTCAAAAACTATATCAGGCGAAAGAGAATAATGAGAATATAAATTGCAAAAACATATTTCTGCCAAAAACTAGAATATCAAATTTTGCGAGAGCAATAAAGTTTTAAATACGATTTCCCATAATTTTATTTTGGCACAATCATGCTTTTGATAAGCGAGCTACGATATCTAAATTGTTTGTTTCTATATGTCCACACATTTGTTAGCAAAATTATACAACGTATACGTCATGTCACTTTTATCAAAATTTGAAATGAATTTTCGTCATTAAATCAACTGTATTGAAAGGAGAGCACATATGGGCAAACATTGATTTTACGAATCGATAGAAATTATTCCACACTTTTATTTTAATTAAGTTATAAGGTGTAGCACGCTGTAGCACGCTGTAGCACACAAACCTTTTGCCTATCCAAACTGGCAAAGGCAGCATTTTTAAAGTCAAATTTTTGCTGGCTTATATTTGGTCGATTGCACAGATTTTTTCTTTATTTAGCCAAGGAAGTGCTATATTTTCGTACAAAAACACTACGAAGATTACGCCTTTAAAAAGCAAAATACATTTGCAGGTGATGATAGGAAAACCTTCTGTGCTGGAGCTTCTTTGTCCGTTCGCATAACATGAACCAGCCAGCGGAGCCTTTGGGCTTTAATTCGCTGGACTATGGTCAGGTCAGCGTAAAGCTCGTACAGCTCATCATTAAATTTCCTTCAATACTCGCCGTTGCCATCGCGGGAAGGGCCATAAATCTTCCAGATAACTTTTCTCTCAAATACTCCAAGGGCCATCTCATCTTCTCTTGACATTGTCCATGAATCTGAGCCATACATCAGGACAGGTATGATGGGAGACTTATAGAGCGTGATCTTTGTTCTTCGAGAGAGGACTTTACTTCTCAATTGCCTACTCAGTCCAAAGTAGGACTTGTTGGCAAGAGTAGGTAATCTTCCGCTGGATTTCTAGACTGATATCATTTTCGGTGTTAATACTGGTTCCCAAATAGACGAAGTCCCTCACAGTTTCAAATTTGTAACTATCAACAGTGACATGGTTGCCAAGGCGCAGGTGCGCCGATTCTTTCTTTGATGACAGCAAATACTTCGTCTTGTCCTCGTTGACCGCAAGACCCACTTTTTCGCTTCCTTATCCAGTCCAGAGAAGGCAGCACTTACGGCGCGGTTGGTAAGGCCAATGATATCAATATCATCGGCATACGCAAGCAATTGCACGCTCTTGTAATAGATTGTACCGTTATGGTTTAGCTCTGCTGCTCGCATTATCTTCCAAATTATAATACCAGTTCCATACTTCTTCAACCTGGACTAGTAGGAGAGCCATGAAATGAACTAGTCCCCATACTAGTCCAAAAATGACTAGTATGAAATATAACAGTCCCGTACTAGTTCAAAAAGCATTGAACCTGAACTAGTATGATTTCAACCAAAAATTAATAGTCGCATTGTTTTCATGATGTTTTTATGTTTATTCTTAAGAAAGCAGCAACTATTTGTATTTGCCCAAACACGAAAAAGCACCTGTGAATTATAAGAGAAAAAAAGCAAGCGAAGCGAAAGAATTTGGATTTTTGTAACTGGTATGATTTCAACCAGAAAAGTGTAGTTGTATACTAGTATGGAATTGATATTTCCTGACTCGTATGAGTTAACCCAGAAAATTCTGGCTGCATACTAGTACGAAATAGATACTTTCTGACTACTATGACTTTAGCCAGAAAGTTCTAGCTGTTTTGTAGTATAAAAAAAAAACCTCTAACTAGAGCCGAGCTATTCTTCCCATTTGTGGTGTGCTGCTTTTTCATTTATTTTCTACAAATTGGTGGGACCTACAGTTTTTTGTCGATTCCGAAAGGCACCTGCAAAACAAATGAATTTTTGCTTAGAAGCTCTTCACTCGGAGAGTTTGCCAAACCACTGCCGAGGGTCGGGCCCGTATAGAAAATAATTTTTTAATGTTGGTTTGAGCGGGAGTCGATGCATACTAGTACGAAATAGATACTTTCTGACTACTATGACTTTAGCCAGAAAGTTCTAGCTGTTTTGTAGTATAAAAAAAAAACCTCTAACTAGAGCCGAGCTATTCTTCCCATTTGTGGTGTGCTGCTTTTTCATTTATTTTCTACAAATTGGTGGGACCTACAGTTTTTTGTCGATTCCGAAAGGCACCTGCAAAACAAATGAATTTTTGCTTAGAAGCTCTTCACTCGGAGAGTTTGCCAAACCACTGCCGAGGGTCGGGCCCGTATAGAAAATAATTTTTTAATGTTGGTTTGAGCGGGAGTCGATACCAGGTCACTTGGTTTAGTACGCGGTTTCCATTCTATTATGGAATGGACACTTTCGGACTAGTATGAGTTCAGCCAGAGATTCCTAACTGTATACTAGTAACTTTCTAACTGGTTTTACGTTTCGTTGCAGGGTAGTTATATTTGTTTTTTATTTTAATTGCTGAATCCAAAATATTTTTCTGGTATTTTTTGTTCCACTCAAAATGCCTGCTGTTGTGGTTGTGCGATGGAAATTTCAACAAAAAGCTTATAATTAATGTCGAATCAATATTCCCTGGACGTATGAACATAAGTACATTAGGGTGTTGCGGTACCACTCAAAAACACGTTTTGAGATTTATACGAGCTAGACCAATTTGAAACAAACTTTCAAAACTATTTTAACAAATTCAATATTACAATTCCCCTGTCGTTAAAGTCATAAACAGTTCTATAAGGTTTAGACTTTAATCAGTTACATTTCTAAACTAAAAGGACTCTTCCATAATATAGGCAATGAGGCAGTCTAATGTTCATTAAAACTTACTTACGCGCATCCAAAAACTTTTAATTTTTTCTGCAACTATTTTTTTTTTTTTCTCTTTAAATAATCATTCATGCAAAACTCGCGTCAACGCAATATTGCATTTTGGTTAGGCGCATATGATTTTAGCAGATTTTGTCATTAATTAATGCATTTTTTTGCAAAACAATTTTATTTAATTTTTTTTTTTGCATTGCGGTAACAAAAACCATTGCGCATGTTGAAGGCAATGACATAAACATTCAGCAAGCTGAAAAATATTTGCGGTTATCATACACATGAATAAAGAAAATTAAATCAATGTTAAATAAATGTGAATTTATTTAAAAAATAACCAAGTACATGCTTTAGAGTTGTGAGCCTTTTAAATTACTGCACTAGACTTGTGGATGTACAAGAAAAAAAATTTAAATGGTGTGTGTTTATTTAGTACTAAATGTTGCATGCTAAATTTGAATTTGAAAGCTCTACAAAAACTAAGTGCACTTGTAAACATAAATGCAGTGAATTTGCGCTTATAAAAGCTTAAAAATGTGCAGGGTACACCATGACGTATGAGTAATTTTTTAGTAAAATGCACAAAATTAAATGTAGAATTGAATGGTGTAAGCATTAACATTTTTGAACTTAAAACAGCAGATTAACAACTTATTTTTCACTCCTTTTCAATTCAAAGCATACCATGACCATCAGGTATCCAAAGATATATTTATCTAATCAAAGTCACACCTCAAGAAACTAAGCTTAGAATGTGTTGCAAATATATTACCAGCTCTACAGTTTTTGCTTCTACGTCAATAGTAGCAATTACTTACAATTACCAACACTCTGAAGTTTCTTAAACTGTGCAATTTTCCTTTTAGTTAAGGTTTTATCAGCACCAGTTTTAGCTGTATGGTAATCACGTAGAATTTGGAGTTATAATGTCACTCAGTGGTTGTTAAATTTATTCGAAAATGGTTTGAGAGTTTTAGAAATATATTTAAGCAGTGAACTAAAGACTCTTGGGTCGAGAATCTACTTTTGCTTACAGATAACTAATCTAATATAAATAAAAGAACTTCCTTAAATAAACTGAAACAAAATATAATAATATAAATTAAAAATTAAGATAAAATAAACCAAAAAATTAAGTTGAATAAAAAAATATAAAACAAATCATAAAAATTAATAAATAAAAAAATAACATAAAATAAAATAAAATAAAATAAAATAAAATAAAATAAAATAAAATAAAATAAAATAAAATAAAATAAAATAAAATAAAATAAAATAAAATAAAATAAAATAAAATAAAATAAAATAAAATAAAATAAAATAAAATAAAATAAAATAAAATAAAATAAAAGAAAATAAAATAAAATAAAATAAAATAAAATAAAATAAAATAAAATAAAATAAAATAAAATAAAATAAAATAAAATAAAATAAAATAAAATAAAATAAAATAAAATAAAATAAAATAAAATAAAATAAAATAAAATAAAATAAAATATAATAAAATAAAATAAAATAAAATAAAATAAAATAAAATAAAATAAAATAAAATAAAATAAAATAAAATAAAATAAAATAAAATAAAATAAAATAAAATAAAATAAAATAAAATAAAATAAAATAAAATAAAATAAAATAAAATAAAATAAAATAAAATAAAATAAAATAAAATAAAATAAAATAAAATAAAATAAAATAAAATAAAATAAAATAAAATAAAATAAAATAAAATAAAATAAAATAAAATAAAATAAAATAAAATAAAATAAAATAAAATAAAATAAAATAAAATAAAATAAAATAAAATAAAAGAAAATAAAAGAAAATAAAATAAAATAAAATAAAATAAAATAAAATAAAATAAAATAAAATAAAATAAAATAAAATAAAATAAAATAAAATAAAATAAAATAAAATAAAATAAAATAAAATAAAATAAAATAAAATAAAATAAAATAAAATAAAATAAAATAAAATAAAATAAAATAAAATAAAATAAAATAAAATAAAATAAAATAAAATAAAATAAAATAAAATAAAATAAAATAAAATAAAATAAAATAAAATAAAATAAAATAAAATAAAATAAAATAAAATAAAATAAAATAAAATAAAATAAAATAAAATAAAATAAAATAAAATAAAATAAAATAAAATAAAATAAAATAAAATAAAATAAAATAAACTAAAATAAAATAAAATAAAATAAAATAAAATAAAATAAAATAAAATAAAATAAAATAAAATAAAATAAAATAAAATAAGATAAAATAAAATAAAATAAAATAAAATAAAATAAAATAAAATAAAATAAAATAAAATAAAACAAAATAAAAATAAAATAAAATAAAATAAAATAAAATAAAATAAAATAAAATAAAATGAAATAAAATAAAATAAAATAAAATAAAATAAAATAAAATAAAATAAAATAAAATAAAATAAAATAAAATAAAATAAAATAAAATAAAATAAAATAAAATAAAATAAAATAAAATAAAATAAAATAAAATAAAATAAAATAAAATAAAATAAAATAAAATAAAATAAAATAAAATAAAATAAAATAAAATAAAATAAAATAAAATAAAATAAAATAAAATAAAATAAAATAAAATAAAATAAAATAAAATAAAATAAAATAAAATAAAATAAAATAAAATAAAATAAAATAAAATAAAGTAAAATAAAATAAAATAAAATAAAATAAAATAAAATAAAATAAAATAAAATAAAATAAAATAAAATAAAATAAAATAAAATAAAATAAAATAAAATAAAATAAAATAAAATAAAATAAAATAAAATAAAATAAAATAAAATAAAATAAAATAAAATAAAATAAAATAAAATAAAATACAATAAAATAAAATAAAATAAAATAAAATAAAATAAAATAAAATAAAATAAAATAAAATAAAATAAAATAAAATAAAATAAAATAAAATAAAATAAAATAAAATAAAATAAAATAAAATAAAATAAAATAAAATAAAATAAAATAAAATAAAATAAAATAAAATAAAATAAAATAAAATAAAATAAAATAAAATAAAATAAAATAAAATAAAATAAAATAAAATAAAATAAAATAAAATAAAATAAAATAAAATAAAATAAAATAAAATAAAATAAAATAAAATAAAAATAAAATAAAATAAAAAAATAAAAAAAAAATAAAATAAAAAAAAATAAAATAAAATAAAATAAAAAAAAAAAATAAAATAAAATAAAAAAAAAATAAAATAAAATAGAATAAAATAAAATAAACTCTTTGTTGCTTTTTGACTTGTAGTCTATTTCTGTAAATACCGACGGTATTTACAAGCAATTTTCGGGATTGTTTCTCAAAAACACATTTTCATAAAGTAAAATAAAATAAAATAAAATAATAAAAATAAACGTAACGAAGCACCTATCTCGCCCTTCAGGGCTTTTCATTTTGAATTTTGGCTGCATTGATCGACCCTTTGGAAATATCTATTATATGGGCTCGGGATCATAAAGGAGAGAAGACTGATGACCTGAACCGTATGTAGGTGTTCAAGAAATCAAGGAGTAGTCAGTTCGGATAGGCACTCTGTAAAGGTCACTGGGCACTAATCATGCATGCGGAGAAGATGGTGATACATACATACATACGTACATATGTACACAATGAAACCTTCTAGATCATGTCACCCTCCTTTTGTAAGAAAGGATAAGATGGGTAATGAGAGGTGGGAGATCAGACATCCCGCAGCGGCAATGATGCACAGGCTGTAATGGGCACTCGATGTCTGATCTGCGGATAGGTCGCCTTTCAGCTTTCCGACACGTTAGGTGACACCATAAATCGAAACATCTTTTGGAGAACTGAAAACAAATTGGAAAATAAACAATTTTTAGAAAATAATTGAAAGTTTAATATTTTTTTATTATTTTAGAGAAATGTCAGCAAGTACTGTGTGTGTTTTATTTTGAGAGCAAAAAAATGCACATTGACTCACAAATTTTTCTACACACAGCACAAGAGTATGTGCCTAAATAATATTTAAAAAAGCACACGCTCGTGTGTGTGCGTTTTTCCAAACAGCACACACATGTGCAGTGTGCTAACATTTTTTTCTGAATGCACACAACCCGTGTGTCTGAACCAAAATTACACATATGTGCTGCACATGTGTGTGCAAATACAAACCCTGAATAAAATAAATTAAAATAAATTTTTAAATAAAATAAATTAGTATAACAAAAATATACTACAAAAATACCAACGAGGCCGCAGTCCTTTTTAATTTTTTAAGACATCACACCAAAACAATCAGTTTCAGCATGAAAACAATTTGTTAAGATCAAAGAAACGAAGATTAATAAAAAACTAATCTGAAGTTAAAAAAAATTCGAATTTCCACCTGTTTATAATAAATCAGAGCATTGCCATTTAAAAAATAAAAAAACTAGTCATATATAAAAAATGCAACCAAGCAGACACATAAATTTCAAATAAGAAACACATAGAACAAGCTAAAAAAAAAGTGGAAAAAAATCTCACCAACCACATCATAAAAAATGAACAATGACAGGTTAATAGCAAATAAATGAAATTCCATAAGCAAAAGTACACAAAAACGTCAATGAAGTATAAGACCCATAGCTCATGATAGATTTGCGTGTGAGCGTGTGTGTTGGCAAGAGCGATGCCGTCTAAAAGGGGCCAACAGCATTGACATCGATGGCCAACGGGACACAACGATAATGGACACAAAGCAAGAACAACAACTAAAATAACACAGCCATAATCACAACGCGTGAGTAAGAGTAAAGTGAAAGAGTGAGTGAAAAGCAAAGACATAAATTATATTTTGCAAAAGAAAGCGACATAACGAAACAATAAACAACAAAAGCGACAAAAACAACTACTACACATACAGAACCGCAAAACGTAAATGCAATGCTAACATGAAAATGGAGTGAGTAAGAAAAAAAAAATTGGCTGCTTTTAGCCAATGCCAATTGATATATGGCTTTCAATTTGAGAAAAACTCACCAACGAAAAAAAAAAACAACCACAAAAAATGAAAAAGGAAATACAAAAACAAAAAATAAAGCATGAAAAATAGTAACAGCACTTTAATGCTGCAAGTGGCAAGTAAATATAAATAGCAGCAAGAAATACAGCGACCCTAACTGCAAGATAGCTCATGAAGCGAATAGTGTAACAAGCGCGGAAAAATGCAAGCGAACGAGGTTACAACAACATGAACATAACGGTCATGGAAAACAAGGTGTGGGAAAAAAATGATGCATACATATTGGCAACAAAAAAAATCATACATTGGCGTGAAAAGGGACACGCTCTTCCAGATAAGCTTACAGACACCCAATTGACTATACACATACACACACAATGCACAAAGTTAATTGAAAGTGGGCGAATTGAGCATGAGGCATTGTTTGAGGAAGCGGAAAGAATAGCACAACAGAAAATGAGTGGACGCGTTCATACATACTACCTTTAATTCCCAACAAGAAACGGTTACTAAATTAAAAAAAAAAAATAAAACTAAATAAAATAAAATAGAATAAAAAAATATAAAAAAACTAAAAATAAATAAAATAAAATAAATTAACCTCAAATAAAACCAAATAAAAAAATAAAGTAAAACAAAAAAATAAAAAATAAAAACTAACAAAAAATAAAAATAAAATAAAATAAAATAAAATAAAATAAAATAAAATAAAATAAAATAAAATAAAATAAAATAAAATAAAATAAAATAAAATAAAATAAAATAAAATAAAATAAAATAAAATAAAATAAAATAAAATAAAATAAAATAAAATAAAATAAAATAAAATAAAATAAAATAAAATAAAATAAAATAAAAAATTGAACATTGAAATTAAAATAAATTGAAATCAATTAAATAATATTAAATCAATATCAATTAAATAATATTAAATAAAATTATTAAAATAAATAAAATAATTAAAAGAAAATAAAATAAGATGAAATAAAATAATTAAAAGAAAATAAAATAAGATGAAATAAAATAATTTAAGATAATATACAAAAAATTAAATAAAATAAAACTGGTTTTTGTTTTAATGGTCTTGCATTTTTACATATAAGTAAGAATTTTGTGAGCTATAGACCGGGATAATAATTCCTATTAAAACTTCATGTTGAATTATTATGTTATTATGTTTTTGTTTTTTAAGAAAAATTCAAAGAAAAGCTACTACCACATTACACGCTATAGTTATAGTACTATTTCACGATGGCGAAAGAGATCTACGGACTAATTTGTAATGATTTTAGTGGAAGTGTTTTGCTTAGGAGCGGGCTTTGAACTCGGTTGCTTCAACTTCTAGTTACGGCAGTCTAAATAAAACAAAGTATAATAAAACTACCTCTTTAATCGTATTAATTGCTGCTTATAACTGCGTGCAAATTTTTTTTCTGGGCAACTTCATATGTAGATGCAATATTGCGCTAGCAATTGCCTTTTTCTATAACAACACATATACAGAAATATTGATATCATGACCGATCGCTGTGTGAGTGTATGCAGTGGCAAGATATGGCGCAATTACATACATATATCATTGCTACATAGGCAGGTCTTTGTGCAAGTAGTCCGGCATGAAAGTAGTTTCAAAACAAAAGCAAACATTTCAGAAGCACTGTAAGTAAGAAAATCTATTAAACAGTGTTGATCGAATAATCGAATGATGGAGACAAGTGGGCTAGATATAAAGTTGTGTGTTACCTTCTCTTCTTCGCAGTGCACAAACTTCAAGTGAAATATGATAGGAGTTCATATGAAATTGTTCCTTTTACACAACCCGTATATTCATACAACAACACCGCCTCCCATTTGGTCACATTCAGTGTTGCTTCGTGGGTCTGATATTTCTATGTAATCCAAATGTCCACACTAATTTCTTTCAAAGCTAATGCCTAAAAAAATCTAAGCTTTCTATGTATATGCATCCCTCGTGAAGGGTGGATACCTTGCCGCGGTACGAGGGCTTAAGTCGATAGCCACAGGGCTACGCTGCCCTTGTGATCATAGCTCCGTACGGCACTTCATCACGAGAGCAGCCTAGCCTCTCTGGCGCGACGACAAAGATCTTCCCCCTCCCAATCCAGGGTGTTATGCGAAACCGTGCCCATTGGACGTTTGCAGCCGGGAGGCAAATCGTGGCTGTATTTGAACGGAGCCTCTCTGATACCGGGTCGCCTCAGAGAGTAAGCATGGCCTTACCGCGGTACGGGGCTCTGCCGCGGCGGACGACACATTTTCCCCTACTCTTCCCTTGACCCTAAGCTGGCCGTGTCCGGCGATGGGTCGTACGAACAAGATGAACTCAAATTATCCAAATAAAAACGATAAACCTAAAAAACAAACAACGCCAAATTTCACTCCTCAGCAAAGGAGAGCTATGGAGGAACAGGCGAGAAAGCAACAACAACGCCGGAGGACAACCTCCGTTCCACAATCAAGGGGGGGATCGACAGCGATGGCAACTACGAGTCGGTCAACCAACCCTCTATCGACTAAGATTGACTTGATGGGAGCTAGCACCAGTGCGGTTGCCAACGCAACTAAGCGGACAACGGCAGATGCTAAACTCCCATCAACCGCTGATATGAAAACCAGTATCTTTACGTCTGTGGCAGCGGTCTCACGACCTGGCCTCGGAGTTTCGAAGGAGAAGGAAGCTGCAACTGAGATTTCGGCAAGGAGAGCGACCGCGATGGCAACTACGGGTCCGCACTCCCAGGAGACATCTCCCCGCCGCTTCACATACCACGAGAAAAGATTGGCTGCAAAGATCCTGAAGAGGTATGAAGGGGTACCGCAGGAATCGCTGTCGCCGAATTCCAGTAAATCGGTAGAGCTAGCGAAAGCTGTGATACCGGATTTCCAAAATTCTTACATGCCAAAGAGGTTAAAAGTTAACCCTTTCAAGCGCCAGAGATCGGACCTGGAGTTGAATCCCCCTCCCAAGCGGCATCAGAATACCCCTGGAGCGGGCAAACTAAGCTTTGCTGAGGTAACCAAGGACAGGATCCTTATAGGCGTCCTGGACCGAGGCAATGACCGCCTGGCCATCCCTAAGGACCGGTGGCGTTACGTGCGAAATGAACTCGGCAACATTCTTCTCAATGTTGCTCCAGAGTTTCCGGGTAGTTCGGCGCGAGTAACGGATGCGGGTTGGCACCAGGGTCAGATTAAATTACTCGCATGCGAGGATGCAAAAACCGTAGCACTGTACAAGGCAGCAGCTGCTAAGCTGGGTGAAGTCTACAAGGGCGCAAAGATAGAGGTCGTCGACTGGAAGGACATTCCAGCTCGTCCAAGGGCAAGGGCGTGGATTCCGGCCATCCCTGACGAACCCGAGAGAATTCTCGGGATGCTACGGCTAATGAATCCGTCCCTGCCAACGCATGACTGGAGTGTCAATCTGGTCGGGGATGCGGTAGGGCCCGACAGGCAGGTGGTGTTCACCATGAATAAAGAGTCAATCGAGCCCCTCAAAAGGTGCAATGGCCTAGTACACTACAGCGTAGGCCAGATCGTTATCCACGTATATCGTGGTGATGCTCAGCGCGCTGCCTTCTCGGCTGCTCCGGGGGAACCGGAAAACGAATTACCAGAAGAGGAAGCGGAGGATTCCGATGCGGAAAGCATGTTATCCGCCACGTCCCTTGGCGATAGTGCTGTGAACAACTCGGAGATGGAGGACAGCCTACAGGACGAGGAAGCCCTCGACGTCACGGTGGTAGCAGCCAACGCTGAGCGATTAACATCCAACGCTGCAGACAGCAAGACTCCTGCAACGCCATATCGGGCAGTTAATCGGAACAACTCGTCGTTGATAGGCAACCTCCGGGATGGGGCAAACCTCGACGATATGGGGACGGCAGGGAAGTCTGTGCGCTCTCATGTTGGTGGTGCTTCAGATTAATCTGCACAAATCTAAAGTAGCTTCGGCTGCTTTAAGTAGTCGTCTTTCTAAAGGCGACGTGGATGTGGTCCTCATCCAAGAACCCTGGGTCAATAGCTCGAGAATCTGCGGATTGGGGACTAAGGGCTTCAAGCTCATTCGAGCCAGCGAGGAGAGCAAAGTCAGAACGTGTATTTTGGTCAAGTCTAAGTTGAACTCCTTTCTCCTACCTAACTACACCAATGGTGATATTACCGCTATCAGTCTAACGGTCGACAGCACCCGCCTGACGGTGGCGTCGGTCTATATGCCCTACGACGCCGAAGAACCCCCACCACAAATGGAGGTGAAAGACCTGGTGTCAAATTTCTGCACGGGTAATCTTATTATTGGAGCGGACGCTAATGCTCACCATGTCCAATGGGGGAGCTCCGACATCAATGCCAGGGGCGAGTCTCTGTTTGATTACCTCTTAACAACCAACCTGGTGATTTGCAACGTGGGTAATGAGCCTACTTTTATCACTAAGACCCGCAGGGAGGTCATAGACCTCACTCTCTGTAGTGAAGGCGCTTATGAGTGGGTCAGAAAATGGCGGGTTCTGGAAGAACATTCTTTCTCCGACCACCGTTACATAGAAATGGTTTTAGACTTTATTGTAGCACAACCAATCATGAAACGCAATCCACGTAACACTGATTGGCAGTTACACAATGAAATATTAGACAAAGACCTCCCAGTACTGCCCTCACAAGCCCCCTCATCAGTAGAGGAGCTGGAGGATCTTGTTACTAGATTTACATCGGCGCTCTCGAATGCTCTAGGACAGGCTTGTCCAGTGCCAAAACCACGCGGTAAACACAGGCCACATTGGTGGTCCTACGATTTGGACTCGCTCCGAATATCATGCCGGAAACAATTTAACAAGGCCAAGAGCTTCGGCTCTGAGCCTCATTGGCACGAATATAAAGCTAAACTAAGGGCCTACAAAAAAGCTCTGAGACAGGCGAAGAGAACCTCGTGGAGAAATTTCTGCACTGGCGTCGAAAAGGTCGACGACACAGCGAGACTTAGACGAGTCCTCTCGAAAAGTCAAACAACCATCAGCTATTTGCGAAAGCCTGACGGATCCTGGACCAGCACGGAAGAGGAAACCCTTGAGCTGCTCTTGAATACACATTTTCCGGGGAATCTGCATGATGCACCACTAGCACCTGCAACAAACCTGGCAGTAAATATACCCATCACTGAGGAAAGAGTAAGGTGGGCAGTTAAGAGCTTTGAACCGTATAAGGCTGCCGGGCCGGACGGGATTATCCCCGCGCAGCTTATAAACACGTTGGAGACATCAGCTAAATGGCTGGTATTTCTCTTCACAGCCTGCCTGGCTCTCAACCACATTCCGGGCTCCTGGAGAAGCGCCACGGTAGTGTTTATCCCTAAGCCTGGGAAGGCATCCCACTACGAGCCAAAAGACTACAGACCGATCAGTCTCTCGTCCTTTGTACTAAAAACCTTTGAGAGGATATTAAGCGACTACCTCTTAACGACTATTGATAGCAACCTTATCTCTAGCTATCAGCATGCATACACCAAGGGTAAATCAACAGAAACCGCTCTGCACAGCCTAGTGTCTGTCATTGAGAAATCGCTGTGTGAAAAGGACTACTGTCTCGTGGCCCTCCTAGACATTGAGGGGGCTTTCAACAATATAAGCCCGGAGGCTATCAACTCCGCTCTAACTAATCTGGGAGTAGACAGACCTCTAACTGGTTTAATTGACCAACTTTTAATGGGAAGGAAAATAGCTTCTTCACTTGGTACGGTTGAGTTATCACGCTATGTCACAAGGGGAACACCCCAGGGTGGTGTTCTTTCCCCGCTTTTATGGAACCTCACAGTCAACTCGTTGCTCCGTGACACAAGCTGGGGGGGCGGGAAGATAGTGGCATACGCAGACGATTTAGCTATTGCATTCAGAGGCAAGTTCCCACAAACTCTGTGTGACCTGATGCAAGTAGCACTGCGAGAAGTTTCGACGTGGTCCTCTCGCTGCGGACTTAGTATCAACCCAGGGAAGGTGGAACTTGTCCTCTTCACCAACCGGTACAAAATACCGCCACTAAGCCTACCAGAACTAGATGGCACGCGCCTGGGCTTGTCGGATAAGGCCAAGTTTCTAGGCATAGTTCTGGACAGGAAATTGAATTGGAAGGAGAATGTTCTTCAGCGCCAGAAGAAAGCTTGCATCGCTCTTTACACCTGCAAAAGAGCCATTGGCAAAAAATGGGGGCTCAGCCCTAGAGTATGCAGTTGGATCTACACGGCCATCATTCGCCCAATCATGCTTTATGGAGTCGTCGTATGGTGGCCTGCGCTGAGCAAGGCAACATACCTGAATCTGTTGCGGAAAGTCCATAGATCCAATATGATCTGTATAAGCGGTGCGCTAAGGACAACGCCCAACGAAGCCCTCCAGGTCATTCTGGGCATTTTGCCACTTGATCTGGAAGGGTTTCGGTCAGCGGCGGCATCAGCTCTGCGCCTAAGAGAAACCTCCAGTTGGGCTGCGGGTACTATTGGACACTCCAGTATTCTGGAATCTTACAGCTTTCTCCCTCTAAGCACAGATCGCTGTGCGACTACTACAGTCGGGGATAGCTGTTTCAAAATAAACATTCCCAGCAGAGAAGACTGGGAGAGGACGGATTGGTGTCCCGAAACAAATGGTGGCACTTCCATATACACCGACGGCTCGAAGTTGGACGGCAGAGTTGGAGGAGGCGTTTATTCAAGGGATTTGGACCTTGAGCTCTCCTTCAGACTACCTGATCATTGTAGCGTCTTCCAGGCGGAAGTCTCGGCAATCCTGGACGCCGCGGCCTGGTTAAGCAAACGTGTTATCGGAGAAGATATCGCTATTTTCAGCGATAGCCAAGCGGCCATCAAATCCCTTGGCTCATACACGTTCAACTCTGAACTGACGATCAGCTGTCGTCGATCTCTTCAGGAGATGGCCCAACAGAACCGCGTAAACCTCATATGGGTCCCGGGACATAGGGACATTGAGGGAAACTGTAAGGCAGACGAGCTTGCCAGGCAGGGCACGACCAAGCAGGTTCTTCAGGATAAAGAGCGCTTAGGTATGCCGTTTGCCACATGCAAACTAATGCTGAAGGAGCACACACTCCGTCAAGCCAACGAAAGATGGCTGCAATCCCCAGGGTGTCGCATATCGAAACAAACCTGGCCAAAATGGGATCTTAAAAGGTCTAGACGCATTTATGCCCTAACTAGGAGGGAAATCTGCATATTGATAGGGGTATTAACCGGTCACTGCCTCATTGGTAGGCATGCAGAAAGGCTAGGTGTGCCCTACCGACGATGCTGCAGGAGTTGCAAAGATGATGAGGAGGAGGAAACAGTGGATCACCTCATCTGCAACTGTCCGGCTTTAAGCGGCGCGAGAACGCGCTTTTTGGGAGTTCCGTTCCTGGATAGCCTAAGCCAGATCGCGGAACTGGACATAAAGGACTTGATGGGCTTCATAAAGTCATCTAAGTGGTTCGAGGAGGAGTAACGGTGTCGGTTTAGGAGTGTCAGTCCCGGGATTCTGCTATGTGGAAAATCCCAACAACTCAGGGATTTTCCATATGGCTGGGTCCCGGGACTGACTTTCCTTGTGTTGGTGGTATCACAACGGGCCTTTCAAAACTGGCCTAAGTGTGCCTCTGCGGCAGCCACTTGAACCTAACCTAACCTATGTATATGCATAGCATAGCACTCGTTGCAATAATAAAAGGCTGAAAAAAGTGTGTCCATCAAAAATGTCCACAACAATTTTCATTGTCATAGACGCCTAACAGAAACTGTCTAGTGGAGACTACTAAACATACACACGAACATATTTGTAATAGATGGACACTTAATTTGAAACTAAAGAAGGCTGCTAGCAGTTGTTGACCATTGTTTACCTCGAAAGTGCTTACTTCAAGACTAGTAGTTGCCTTATTTCCAGTTAACTTTTTGCAAAAAAGTGAAGAATGAGATTTGTCCATAATAGTGGATGTGATAAAAAATGTAGTTGATGAAAACAAAAAAAGGAAGTAATATTCTTCGGAATGCTCATCTATTGACAAGTAAAGCTGCACTATTAAAACACATGTAAACATAGCTAGCTTTTATGCTCATGTTCTTTTTCATAGTGACATATAGAGTGTACATTAGAGTGGTTAAAATTTCTTGCAACTGAACACTACTTTGGACGCGTTATAGCATTCCCTATAAAATTTCCCTTTGAAATTTCCTTTAGTTAAGCTTTACCTATTGTTTTTTCTTAAATCTTTCCTCAACTTCTCTTTCGTCTGTATCTTTCCAGCTCCTTTTTTCCCTCTTTCTTTTTCCTTTCGGATTTCGCTATACAGTTTTCCATCTCCTTAGTTTCTTTTACTTATACACTTATTCGCCTATTCGATTTTCCTTTTTCACTATTACCTTTTTTCACTTTGCCTTTTTCCCTTTACCGTTTCTCATTTTCTCTTTCTGTTTTCCCTTTTCC
Organism: Campiglossa producta; assembly: GCA_964058755.1. NCBI lineage: Eukaryota > Metazoa > Arthropoda > Insecta > Diptera > Tephritidae > Campiglossa > Campiglossa producta. The sequence goes on along the minus strand of CAXKVI010000071.1, from coordinate 237,025 downwards.
TTTTTCTCATTTCCCTTTTTCTTTTCCTCTTGCATTTCCATAACTTTTTTTTCCTTTCTTTTTTTCCTTTCCACTTATCTCCTTCCCTTTTTCCTTTCCCTTTTCCCTTTCCCTTTTCATTTTTCCCTTTATCTTTTTCTTTTTCACCATCCCTTTTTACCTTTTCCTTTTTCCCTTTCTCCTTTGATTTTTACGTTCTCCCTTTCCCTTTATTTTTTCCCTCACCGTTTTCAGTTTAAATTTTTGCTTTAACATGTTCCTGATCCCTTGTTCTTTCCTCTTTTCCCATTCTCCCTCCTTTCCCTTTTAATACTTTCCTTTAATTTTTCTCTTACGAGGTTTCCCTTTAGCAGCGATTATTCAATCTTTCTTTTCGCTTTTCCTTTCCCTTTTCTTTCCCTATGCCTTTCCCTTTTCTTTTCACTTTTCCCTTTCCTTTTTCCTTTTTTCTTTCCCTTCTTTTCCCTTTCTTCCCTTTCTCTTTCCCTTTCCCTTAGTCTTTGCCTTTGCCTTTGCCTTTCCTTTTTCTTTTCCTTATCCTTTTCGTGTTTTCCCTTCACCCCCTTCTCTCTTTTCTAGCTTTTCTTAAATTTTTATTTGGAAGCACTCCAATGTGGATGCACCATACACTTCACTCAACATTCATTGCATTCTTGTCGCTGTACGACATGTGGTATGAGTGACATCACATTGATGACGCCAATGACGTTGCGACGCAAACTACACATCACAACAGTCAACTTGTGTAGACGAGCAGCAGTTTACCATTCTTATAATCATCCAACTTGAGAATGGTTCGAAAAGCATACTACAATGACAATGATGTCGAAAATAGCAGTTAACAGCATAGGGCGCCACGACAACGGAAGTAATTTTTTCATTAGCCAACATACTACGACTATGTCACATGTATGCATGTGTGTAGAAGAATATGTGTCAAAATGGTGAATGAGGCAACATCAGGCAACAGATTATAATCAACAAAAAAAAAACGTACACAAGTAAACATGAATGTATGTATGTATGTGGCTATGCTATCTAGTTGGGTGCGTAAGGTAATGAGAATATGGCTTAACGGCAGCTGACTCTCTCACATCAGTTTCACATGCATACAAATTTTGCAAGCTAAAATGGCATAATGTACGGAAGTGAACACAATTATGTGCAAATGACAATATTGGGTTGTGGCCTTCGCGATTACTTGATTCGGGTTTATAATTAGAACGTAGATTTATGCAAATTGCTAACTATTATGCTTTCTTCGTGAAAAATGCATCTTGGGACAGCAAGATAGTTCCTGATTAAATTGAGAAGTTAACTTATTTTTTTTAACACACCTTAACTTCTATCGACCTACTTTTCAGTTTTTTCCTACAAGTTGGCGGGACGGTACCGCTACACCACGGCGAATTAAAATAGGTGAAAGGAAAAGGTAAAGGAAAAAATTGAAAAAGAAAAAGGGAAAGGGGAAGAAGAAAGGAGAAAGAGAAGGAACGACAAGGTAAAGCGAAAAGTTTAAAAGGAAAAAGGAGAGAGAAAAGAGAACGCCAAGAGAAAAAGGGAAAAGGAAAAAGAAGGAAAAAAAGAAGGTGAAGAAGGGAAAAGAGGAAAAAAGGGGAAAAATGAAAAGGTATATAGGGAAAACGAAGAAGTGAAAGTAAAAAAGGGAAAGGGAAAAGAGAAAAAAGAAAGGGAAAACGCAAAACGGGAAAGCGAAAGGGAACGCAAAACGGGAAAGCGAAAGGGAAATAGAAAAAATTAAAAAGGGAAAAGAAAAAAGAAATGCAAAATGTGAAAAGGGAAAGATAAACGTAAAAAGAGAAATAGTAAAAGGAACAAGAAAAAAGCGAAAGGATAAAAGGAGAAGGGAAAAGCGAAAGGGAAAAGGAAAGTGAAAATGGGAAAGGAAAAAGAAAACGCAAACAAAGGGAAGGGAACAAGTGAAAGAGAAAAAAGGATAGAATATCAGACTATCACCTGCTTAGGCGCCATATTCTCTGTTCTATATATAGGATAGACTATTTC
>CAXKVI010000071.1:197500-230000 GCA_964058755.1 Campiglossa producta | reverse complement strand
AGACGGCAGAGTTGGAGGAGGGGTTTATTCAAAGGATCTGAACCTTGAGCTCTCCTTCAGACTAACTGATCACTGCAGCATATTCCAGGCTGAAGTTTCAGCAATCATGGACGCCGTGGCGTGGATAGGTAAACATACTATCGGACAGGATATTGTTATTCTCAGCGACAGCCAAGCGGCCATCAAATCCCTTAGCTCTTACTCGTTCAACTCTGAACTAACGCTCAGCTGTCTTCGATCTCTATAAAAGATGGCCGCCTGAACCTGATATGGGTCCCGGGATATAGGGATATTGAGGGAAATTGTAGGGCAGATGAACTTGCGAGGCAGGGCACGACCAAGCAGGTTCTTCGGGATAAAGAGCGCTTAGGTATGCCGCTTTCCTCATGCAAGCTAATGCTGAAAGAGTAAAAACTCCGCCAAGCCAATGAAAGATGGGTGCATTCTCCAGGAAGCCGTATATCCAAAAGAAAACTTGACCGAAATGGGATCGTAAAAGATCAAGACACATTTAAGCCCTAAGGAGAAGAGAAATCTCCATATTAGTAGGGGTACTAACCGGACACTGCATTATTGGTAGGCACGCAGAAATACGCGGTGTGCCCTACCGACGATGCTGTAGGAGTTGCATGGATGATGAGGAGGAGGAAGCGGTGGAGCACCTTATCTGCAACTGCCCAGCTTTAAGTGGCGCGAGAATGCGCTTTTCGGGAGTTCCCTTCCTGGGTGGCCTACGCCAGGTCACGGAGCTGGATATAGAGGTTCGAGGAGGAGTAACTGTGTCGGTTTAGGAGCGTCAGTCCCGGGTTTCTGCTATGTGGAGAATTACGATAATACAGAGATTTTCCATATGGCTGGGTCCCGGAACTGACTTTCCTAGTGTTGGTGGTATCACAACGGGCCTTTTAATACTGTCTTAGGTGTGCCGCTGCGGCAGCCACTTGAACCTAACCCTAACCTAAATCAACCAGTTGTTATACTTTTGGTGATAAGTAAAAAGACTTAAGTTACGACCTAAGTTAAGTAAGATATGTTTGTTATTTCGCCTAAAGCAATGAACATATTTCAGCTTTCCTCGAAAAATATGCTCATCATATACATAGCTATTAGTCTTCTAATAAAATCATACAAATACATTTAAAATTAATGTCTAAAATACTTGCATAAGGCATGTGGCTTAAGAATTTAAAAGTCAATTTCCCCGACTTAGCTAAATCCATATGATTACCTCAAAAAATAAAAAAAAAATTATACCAATTAAATATGAAGACATTAAAAAGCAAAAAGAATTTTATAACACACCCACTTCGAAAGCTCTACCACAATGAAGATTTTTCCTTTACATATTAATAACAATAATAATTATCTCAAATTGCAAAAGCGCTTATAAGGGAAAGCTAACATTAAACCTACATATATATGTACATAAAATAATACATAAACATACATATATCACATTTGTGAGATAAGTAAATATAATTATTTATACACACATGCTTTTGCTATTTGAAAAATTTCACGCGCAGTTAGTAGATACTCATTTCATATTATGAGTTCATATCTGTGTACATATGTTGATTTAAAAGAATCAAAAAATCACAAATCTAAAAAAATTGTTTAAGGCAAAGTTTATGCTCGCTATCCAACCATAGATGTGCCCTTACATTAATAGAGCTGATGAAAGGTGTTAGCATTTGTTGCTGCTAAATTGAGATAGAACAAATGTTCTGCTTTTCTCGGTATGCTTTTGCGCGCGCTTTCGTTGAAAAATTGTGGCAGCCGTTATGCGATAACTCAACAAAAATAATAACAAAAATAGATAACAACAGACAAGTATTATTGTAACTGAGCAGAGTACAGCAGCAGCAACAAGCAAGCAAATTTAACTTTGGTGTAAAGTGTATAGTAACATATAATGCCATATAGCCACCACAGACACCTACACAAATAGTGAACAACATGCTACCCACACATGAGCACATACACACATGCATACATTGTAATGTTGTAATAGCAGCTTAAATCAAAAAATCGTATCATCGTTTGTTTTGTTGTTGTAGAAAACATAAATGTATACTATTAGACTTGTCTAAATAAGTACAAACAAAAATATGTAGACTTTAATAATGACTTTTAGAGGTCTATGGGTTGGTTCGATTTTTTAGGACTGATTGAATTTTTTCTTTTACCCCTGCAGTAGTCGCGCTCCTTTGGTATCTCAAGTCAGAAAAATTGTATTCAAATAAAACTGCTTAGAATATTTGCTTATTTTAGCTATATATTTTGGATATACCTTTTAAATGCTTGTTCTAAGTTTTGATTTTGTACGAAAATATGACACCTTCTTGGTTGAAGAACAAAAAAAAAAATAAAAACAATCCACTCGACAAATATAAGCCTGCAAAAATTATACTTTATAATTGCTACCTTTGCTTCATTGGATAGACAAAAAGTTTGTCTGCTACAGCGTGCTACACCATCTAATTATAATAAAATAATAGTTTACAATATTTTCTATCGATTCCAGAAAAATATTTTTGCCCATGTTTGCACCCGTTGATTAAAAGTGACATGACGTATACGTAACATTTTTTTGTTAACGAATGTGTAGACATAAAAACACAAATAATTTATACTTCCTCTTGGAGTGCTTTAGGTCAAAGCCGAAGAATCACGAAATAATGATTATAGAAAGTACAGGTTTAAGTTAGGTAGGTGGGCTGCAGTGGCTACTAGTAAACGGACTAGCACACAAACGCCCCGAAGGTCCCGTTGTATGACCAAGTGGAGTCCGAGAACCGCAGAATATCCTTTGGCATATTCTTGATAACTCGCCAAGGTGATAGAAAATACCCGACCCCAGGTATTTCAACCCTTGCCCCCAACGCGGGACATTCGCATAGAAGATGTCTCACTGTTTCAGGCTCCTCCTCGTCTTTGTAGCTTCTGCAGAAATCATTATAGGAAATGCCCAGCCTTTCCGCATGCCTGCCTAAACCAATATGTCCTGTGAGAAGTCCGACCTACTCGGGATAATCTCTGGCCACACCAGTTTTGTATGATTGCAGGTTCCTATGTTTTCCCATTTGTCCCTTGCCTGTTTGAGGAATATATTCCTCTTTAAGAGCTTGCCTTTATATTTTCAAATCTCAAAAATTGATTACAATTGGTATGACTAAAATTTCAAAACCAAAAATACCGAAACCATGTCTTTGTTTAACGACAAATTTGCTGGGGCTTTTTGTCAGCATTCATATAAAGGTTGTCTTTAAACTTTTTTTACCATCTTTTTATTATTTTATTTTTAGTTTTGGTGATTCCTATGGGAAATTTGATTTTTAAGTATGGTACTGTCACGGTTCCCTTAAATAAATGTTAAGTTTCAAGTAGGTAACCTGGAAGTTGATCACAAAATTCTCAACTTCAAATTAGTTTTCGAAATATCTCGATCCGTGCGCCACCTACCGGAATTGTTTTGATGCGGGATTGCATTGTCATCGGGTTGTGACAAATGTGTATAGTTTCAAGTCTCTAACTGATCTGGAAGTTACTAAAAATCGATCTCAAAAGTCCAGGAGTCTACTAATTTTTTTTAAGGATTTGCAATTTTATAGACCAGCGTGGCATCTATCGGAATTTTGATTTTTACTATTTGTAGTGTCACTGTTGTCTCAATTTAATGCCCAGTTTCAAGTTCCTAGGTTACCTGGAAGTTGGTCAAAAGTCGATCACAAAATTCTCAACTTCAAATTAGTTTTCGAAATATCTCGATTCGTGCGTCATCTACCGGAATTGTTTTGATGAGGGGTTGCATTTTAATCGGGTTGTGACAAATGTGTAAAGTTTCAAGTCTCTAACTAATCTGAAAGTTACTAAAAATCGATCGCAAAAGTCCAGGAGTCTTTTAATATTTTTTGTAATCTCTTTTTTGTATCTCGACCGGTGTGACATCTAGCGGAATTTCTTGTACAACAGTTTGTATTGTCTTCAATTGATCATATGTATGCAAAGTTCCTCAAATATGCGTCCCAAAATTTCAATTTTTAAATGAATTTGCCGTATTTCTTGATCCGTGCGCCACCTTGCGGATACTTTTTTCGTTCAAATTGCATTGTCACGGAGCTCCGAACTATGTTCCAAGTTTCAAGTGTCTGGCTCAACGGGAAGCTACCTAATAAGACTGCAATATTCCGAAATTTCGTATGAAAAAGGTAGTGCAAACAAGAAAGCGACTTAATATAAAGGTTTTAAAATTAAAAAAAAAAGTTTGTTTTCACCCAGTTTAATATGAGAATGAGCTACATTTGTGACTATAACAAATAGGCAGCTTCTGCCGACTTTCCGTTACTCGGTCTCTGTCGCCTCACTTAGATGTTTTACATACATTCATATGTACATATATAATTGCTACCCACCCGGCTGTGTATGCCGATCTGTGTCTTTTTGTCTGTTAGCGTTGGTGTAATCAGTAACAGCTAGCAAAAATTAATTTATAATAGGCTTCCTGTTTTCCGGTTTATGCTACAAGTAAAAACGCACATACATGCACACAAACAAGATACATATGTACGTGGAAGTTGGTAAAATGAATGGCGGCAAAGTTCGCATATCGAGCCCACTTTTGTAAACTTTATTAAGCGCCAAAGCTAACAGGCGCATGTAACTACATTGTTACATATAAATACATATATCAGTGTCATTGCAGTTGTGTTAGCATGTGTGTGTTGTTTTCATTTTAATACTCGTAAGTGTACTTTCATCTATGGTAGCAAATTTTGGTGTGGGTGTGCGTGGGAATGCCTTTGCGTATACTTAACTTTTTTTGTTGTTGTTTGGTTTGATTAATTATATTGCAAGTACATGTGTACATACATAACTTTATTACTTATCTGTAAAAAATTTCTTTCATCTGCTTAAGTGCATACATACATATGTATGTATAAATAACTTTTGATAAGCTTTTTATTAATTTATATAAACATTTTTCTCTTTTAAAGCAATTTTTGTTATTGCTGTTGTAACAGTAATTCATTTCCGCGGCGGTAGGCACATTCACTAATGGGTGAAAATTAAATAGCTCTTCGGGCTTTCATTAAACATTTTTTCTAATATGTCAGCTAGTTAAAAAATATTTAAAAAATTTTTGAAATCGGGGGATCTTTGGAACTTTACGCATAACTTACCCTCAAAAAAGGTATTAACTGCACCAAAACTTGCCCCTTGTTTTTTTAATTGTGTTTTTTAATTTTAATTTCAGCTCAAAAAATCAATATAGATACCTTCTTCAAACTTTGCGCAAAAGTAACTCTAATAAAAGGTATTGATTCGAACAAAAATAGTTGAAAATCTCCATTTGTTGGGTGTACCTCTCTTGGAGTGATCCAAAATATATTTGACTACAAATTTTTAATTTTAACTGAAAACAAGTAAGTGTAAACCGAACATTAAATACCCAGCGGTGATTTTTATATGATTTTCAAAGTTTTCCATTTCGGAAGTGGGCGTGGTTGGGAAGCGATTTCGTCCAATTTATGCTAGTATACCTTGTACCAAATTTCATCGTTCTAACGTAATCAGTTTAAAAGTTATGACCCGAGAAATTTTCAAATACGCCTCCCTGAAAAGTGAGCGGTGCTACGCCTACTTTTAAAAATTTAACAAAGAATCATAATCCGAATTATGTCAAGTCAGCCTCGGGATCCATTGAGTCCTTTATGTTATATTTGGTTACTTTTATGACAAATTGATGTGAATTTTTGCATAAAATCCAGTTTACGTAAAGGGGCCAAATATGGGCAAACAATTCCTTCAGAACTTACTAGAAAGTATTCCAAAGTTTCCTAATATTACAGTTAGAAGATGTAGCGCGCTGTAGCACACAAACTTTTTTGCTGGCTTATATTTGTTTTAATATTTAGAAAAGAAAGTGCTATATTTTGGTACAAAATCACAACTAAGACCATATCTTAAAAAGTTTTGTGCAAAATATAGGGCTAAAGTTAGAAAAAGTTATAATCAGTTTTATTTGAATACAATTTTTCTGACTTTTGATACCATAATTTTGAAAAAAAAAAAATGGTTTTCTTGTCTTAGTTTACATTCCAATATCTTATCTGATGCTGAGAAGAGTAAATAGAGGTAAATTCGGTCGATGTTTCCCCCCTAACCACGGTTGCCACTTGCAAGAAAAAAAGACTAAGATAAGGGTTTAGATTCACAATTTCTTACTTCCGGGAAGTGGACCAGGGAACCGATCCATCCGAAAATATCTCATACCTCGTGCGTTTTCCTTCAAATTCGGTACGTGGGTAGAATTATGCCTAAAATAAATGGGGCCAATACGAATGGGATATAGGGGAAGAGGGGCGTGGTAAAAGGAAAGAAAAAGAAAGGGTTAATGTGTGAAGGCGAAGAAAGATGGGGAGGAGAGTTGTAAAAGGGGTTGTAAATTGCGGTTAGGTGGCAGCCCTAAGTGGTAACCCTGCGTGAAATTGTCATATTTGGAATACGGCCGAAAATAGCTTTCATTTGATACCCATTTTGGCATATCTAGCTCTATCTTAAAACAAAATTGGGATAGGCGGCAACCCTGTAAATCGCCTAATGTGGCAACACCCATGTATATAATCTTAGAATGAATCATATTGTCCATATGCCAAATTTTATCCAAATCGGTCAAGCAGTTCCCGAAATATACGAAAAAATAAATAAATTGTGGTAAGGTGGCAACCTTAAGTGGCAACCCTGCTCGAAATTATCTTATACATATGTAATACGGTCGAAAATACCTTTAATTATGGGTGTTGGCAAATCTATCTCTATATTAAAAAAAAAAAATTGGGATAGGTGGCAACCCTGTTAACCGCCCTAAGTGGCAACACCCATGTACATAATCTTATTATTATTATAATGAATCAAATTGTCGATATGCCGAATTTTATTCAAATCGGTCCAGCAGTTCCCGAGATATACGAAAAGTAAATAAATTGCTGTTAGGTGGCAACCCTAAGTAACAACCCTGCTTGAAATTATTCCTATTTGGAATACGGTCGAAAATACCGTTCATTTTATACTCATATTGGCATGTCTAGCTTTATTTTTAAAAATAATTGGGATAGGTGGCAACCCTTTGAACAGCCATAAGTGACAACACCCATGAATTCTGCTCGGCCTAACTATTATAATTTGTGCAATATTAGCTAGATCCTAGAATTTCACCTCCTATTTATTTTGCACAGCTTAACATCGTGGTGAAAATCGCCTACACCTGAAAGGCTACAATTTCTGTTTCCGTTGCAAAATTTCCGTTGCATCATCAGCCATTTTATCAAAAAGTTAACTTCAAAAACAACCAAGTTTGGTACAAAGCTACCAACTGCAGTAACCGTGCTCATAACCTTTAATCTATTAGTAAATTTCCGACCAAAGCCCTTCCTGATACTTAAGGTTATTTATTTATCAGCAGAAGTTTTTTTTTCTTGACTCGTTTTAAATTTCTCACAAATCTTCATCACATTTCGCCTTATTACGAATACATATTTATTCAAAGCGAAAACACAAACAAACTACTGCCCGTCTGTATGTTTACAATTGAGACAAACAACTTGTAGCACGTAGGAGTACACAGAAAGAGCCACCCCCACACTCACTAACACAACCAACAACGGCTGAAAAAACAGGCTGGCACTATAATTCAATTTTAATAACTTGTTATCACTTTATCCTTTTCTGCTGCAAGTTAAATTTATTGTGGGTAACAAAGAATAGGCAATCAAATGCAGACACAATAAGAAAGTGCAACAAGAGAGACAAAACAAAAACCAAGCTAAGGAGGAGCACAGAAAAAATGAGCACAACAAAGAATTCACAAACATTAAAAATTAGTCTACATTTTTCCATTCCAACAAAATTGTAGCATAACTACAGGCGCATACACATTTATTTAAACTATCAATACGAAGTTGTGCGCAAGAAAACGCAAGCAACAAAAAAAAGTAGAAAGACGAACTAAAATTACAATTACAAAATTCTATTGCAAAACATTGTTGCAGCAATACAACTTAGAAAATATGCGGGCAAAAATTTTTGTAGTATCATAAAATTGTATGATGAAAAGGGAAAGCTGCTTTTCTTAACGATCGGTTGTAAAGTGTAGAAAAGTTGCAAATTAAAATACAGCAAAAAAAAAAAAATATTAAAAAAGTTTACTACGAAACTTAAATTGAAAGTTATTTCAAGTTGAGTTAGAATGCGAGAGAAGCTTAAAATGAAACAAAAGAAAAAAATTTATGCAGCAAGTAGTTAAAAAGAACAACAATAGGATATCAAGAAAATGATTTGAGATATACTATGTATAATAAGTAGCCAATACAACAAACTTGCAGCAAGAAAATGTGAACAGCTGTAGCTAACCGTTCAAGAAATATTTTCTTCTAGATACTATAAAAAATACCAACAAATCTGTGCTTGCAGTAGGGCAAAGTGAATCGCCGCTATTCGTGTTACACACGAGCTAAAGTAGTGAATTGGCGAGTAAGCTAAACAACCACCAACCACCACCACCGAGATAGCAAGTGCTGCACAAAAACTGAAAAGTAAGGGAAGAATTGTTCTCAGCTGTGTCGAAGTTCTTATACCAATTATGAATTTGATAAAGTTTTTGAGCTATTGATAAGGACATAAGTTGACTTGGGTAACCCAAAAACGTGTTTCTACAATAATCTTTTCATCTTTTCTTATCTTACTAATATATAGAAACATAAGGTAGTGAGTGACTGCGGATGTTTGCGGCTCTTTAACGTCTGAACTAATAAACCGATCTTTACCAAATTTTGCATACAAATTTTCAGGACTAAAGAATAGGTAACAGATATTTAGGAATTTTGATATATTCATCGATAACAGAGTTATCGGTCCAAATGTAGTTTTACGTAAACTTTGGAATATTCGCACAAAATTGGTATCAAACGAAAAGGGAAGACCACATCTTTCAATTTGACTTTGGTATATTTCGATATGTTTATCGATAACAGAGTTATGGGACAAAATGTGTTTTCGCGTAAACTTTAGAATATTCGCACAAAATTGATATCTAACGTAAGTGGAAGATCACAGCTTTCATTTGGACTTTGGTTCATTTCGATATATTTATCAATAACAGAGTTATCGGTCAAAGTGTGGTTTCGGGTAAACTTTGAAATATTCGCACAAAATTGGTATCAAATGAATGGCGAAGACCACAGCTTTGGACTTTGGTAGGCTCCTACTAATCTATCTCGAAATTTAAAGAAAATTGGGCGAGTAGTTTTGGAGTGTTTTGGAGTCCATAAGCTACATACATACATACATCAAATTTTATATACGTATAAAGATTATATTGGAGAAACTCCATCATGGCCGCAGGAAAAAGTTATGAAAATTCAGACCTATTTTGCAGCTACATACATAGGTACTTGAGTAATTTAGTAGTAAAATTTATTATGTTGGTGTTTTTTTCTGGAAACCGAAACCGGAACGAAATCTTAACCGAAACCGAATGAAATGTTGAAGAACGAAACCCGGACCGAAACCGAAACACGTTACAAAACCGTAACCGAATTCGGAACGTTATTTTAATCGGTTTCATACCTTAGGTTAGGTTAGGTTTAAGTGGCTGCCGCAGAGGCATACCTAGGCCAGTATTAAAAGGCTTGTTGTGATACCACCAACACTAGGAAAGTCTGTTCCGGGACCCTGCCATATGGAAAATCCCGGTTTCATGCCTTGCTAAGAATCAAATTCTCACAGATTATTACGCTCTTTAATTGGCCTCTCGTTAAATTGTTACTGCTCTTCTTGGCTTGCTACAGCATGCTATGTACACCTTCAAACAATAATAAAACGAAAGTTTGGTATAATTTTTATTGATTCCTGAAATGTTAGCCCATATTTGCACCCTCTTTGATTCAACGACGGACAGGCACTCCAATTTGCATAAAAGTGGCATGTCGTATACGTAACATTTCTTTTATTAACGAATGTATAGACATAGATAATGCTTTAAAAGGAAGCTGAATAAGCAAAAAACTAAAAACAAAAGTACAAATTTATATGTTTCTGTGTAAAGTGAAAGGATTTCTACCAATACAGACAAAAAATGTCAATGGAGTTGGAACCTTTTGTCACGGATATGCTAACCGATTAAACATTTTAATTCCACTGACCTGTTCTCACACATGATATCCCTTAAAGAAAACTATCACCACCAATGCACCAGCGTTGCATTTTTTAAAAGGAGGAAGTGGCTTCAGCTTTTTATTGTCCAATTGTTACACTTTTATTGATCTAACTATCTCTACCTACATCATTTTTTAACTCTAAAAAAAAGACCGGCATTAAATAAAGTTAAAATATCATTTCATGAATGGCATTGACAATAAGACCAGCAACACTTCGTTGCAACAATAATGCAACACATTTCTACTATACCTCTTTGCAACTACAATGCAAAGTTTTCTATATAGCAACGTTGTTGCAGCAACGCTATATGCACATACTTTCGTTATAGCTACGACGAGTATTCGTAATAGCTGGCCACAGTCACATCTGCCAGTCAACCACCAGCTTTTAAAAGGTATATCCGTGGCAGGCAGGCAACTCGCTAACGGCATCCAACGATGTTACTTAGTATTTACTTTGTGTATTTGTGTGTGTGTGTGCGGAATTTCATTCATTTCGCCGGTAATGGTGGTAGGTGGGCGTTTGTTGTTTGTATGTCACTTACAATAACAAAAAAGTAAAAAATAAAATCTAAAATGCTATAGTTGATACAGTTCATAGGTACATATATGTACATATGTTTGAATGTATAACAACGGAAGCTGGCAACAACGATGTTCTATTGATGTACACGAACTGTAGACGATGCAAAAATTGCACACCCGATGTGCATTACGATATCTATATGCAATAGCAATGATAAAGCAATTGGCATGTATCCACTCGTTAAACTATTTAAAAATGAAAAAGAAAGCAAATAGAAGGAATATAGAATGAGGGCGAAATGTTCTAATGCTTAACGTACACCTGCCAAATTTTTTAGGTTAAAGTGTTAGAGAAAGTCTCATGTACAAGCTCTCAAATAGAGTGAAATGAATGTCTAGTTATATATGTATGAATGTATATATGAAAGCTTTTCTGTCCCTTGATAATGTTGTGTATAGACTTTTGAAAGTATTGGTTCAGATTTAATGTAAGTACGTATGTATATGGCTTAAAAAAGAGCAAATATTCTGCTTCAAAAGTCATCTGTTTAAGGTCTGGTGCCTTGTTATCTTTCAAATGTGTATGACTTTTGATGATTTAAAAAATCTAATTGGTTTTTTCTGGTTTGTACTTCGGAAAAATGGATTCTAGAACCATTTACAAATTTTCTCCAAATATGAATTTTTATTTGATCCCTTAAACTTTTAAGGGGAAACTGGGATACGCTTGACTTTGAGACAGATCAGCAATACATATGTAAAAGGTTGTGTTTTTATTTACACAGTTAAACAGACCTGAAGCTGTCAATAGCGACAAAGCCTTCTTCAACTTCGCGTTATAACATAAAATTTGTTGTTATTTTATTTCATTATATTTTATTTTTTTTTTTAGATCTCTTTATTTATTCATTCGCTGTTATATAATTTTTTTTTTAATTTATTTTTTTTTTGGCTTTTACAATTTTTTTTCCAGTTTTCTTTATTTATTCATTCGCGTTTATATCACTTAATTATTTTTATTATTTAATTTTATTTTTTTTCTATTAAAATTTTTTAATTTTAGTTTTTGTTATTTTATATATTTTTTTTTTTTTGTTCTTTCTTTTAATTTTTTTTGCTTTTACAATTTTTTTCCCCAGTTTCCATTATTTGTTTATTAATTTAATTTATTTTTTTTTTATTTTTTAATATTTGTTTAATTCATTTTTAGTTTTTATTTGATTTTTTTTATTAGTATTTGTGTTACCGACCCAAAACGATTCTTAAATGATCCCAAAATGACCGTAAAATAATCCCAAAATAATCTTAAAATAATCCCAAAACGACTCCAAAAAGACCCTTAAATGTTCCCAAAATGATCCAAAACTTAACCCAAAATTACCCAAAAATTATCCCAAAATGATCCAAAACTGAACCCAAAATGATCCAAAAATGATCCCAAATTTGTCCCAACACTGAAGCGAATATGATCTCAAAATAACCCCAAAATTATCCCGAAGTGACCCCTAAATGATCCCAAAATGATCCTCAAATAATCCAAATATGATCCCAAAATGGCCCCAAAATATACAAATACAATACGGTAAAATGGTAACCCTGGTCGGCTACCCTATTTGAAAATATTTTAGTTGGTATGTCGGCAAAAATACCTTTTATTTGATACCTAAACAAATTGAGATAGGTGGCAACCCTATAAACCCCCCCAGTGGATAGTCTTAGAATCCATAATACCACCTCTATGCCAAATTTCATTCCAATCGCTCAAGCGGTTCTAGATATAGTACCGGATATACAAATGTACAAATATAAAAATATACAAGTTTAGCTCGTTTAAAGTAATAAGATTTATTTAATTAAATTTTGTATTATCTTTCACTTGACTTTGATGTTTTTATTAATTGTATAGTCATTTAAGTTCGGAATTAGGCTAACAGTCGTTTTGCAAAAACTATAACTTCCTCATACATGCATTGCTACAGTCACAGATGTGTACATAAATTTATAATTATAATTCATCACTTAACCTCTCTATAACTTTTTTTTTTACGCTCTCACAATTTGTAAGTTGCGTTTTGTAGCACCACTCCCTCTCTAGCCTTGTGATCTTTGTTGATCTTAGTTGTGGGTGTCAAAAGTTATGATATAAGTTTTGTTCATGAATGCATCTGCTATGCGTTTACCCAATGCCAGTGAGAATATGCGCTACAATAACAACAAACTTGCGGTAACTAAAGTGACATGCCACCAGAAGAAAGAAAGAAAACACACACATAAAATGTTATCTTGGTACTACTTTTGTATGACTTTTAAATGCAACGCCACATAGATATTCATACTTTTAGTAAACATGAGCGTAGATACACATAAGTATCTATGTATGTGCGAGTGCATGCGTCAAAGATGCCTGCTGTTGCCATAGTGGAAAGAAAGTGAATGTTTACTCTCGAGTGCACATATGGCGTATGAGTGACATTTATTTGCGTAGTAAATTAAATTTTGTCATTGCCACTACGACTGTTTTGGGATGTTAGCTATTCACGTACCTATATCGTACAATGTATAATATAGAGGGAGGTACATAGTTCAATATCACCAAGTTTGATCAGAGAGGGGATGAGCGGTTGATAACGCCAAGGTTTTAATCTTTTTTAGGTATGCCATGAGAAACTTTCTCTAAGATGGGTTAAGATTTGTAGGTTATAGTTTTATACTACATAGAGCGCTCAGAACTATGACAATGATGAGTTATGTTTGGATGCATAACATTCCATAACATCTTTTTATCGTGTACTGTGAAATATTCGTAGCAGCAATGGAGGCACCAAAAGAAGCCGGTTATATTAAAAATCTTACATATACATATTTGCGGCTGACTGGAATAAATAAAAATTTTGTGCCAGAAACAGAAATTATGTGACGTTTTTACTGCTACAGATAAAAGGGTCAAGATACACTTTGAATTTTAAATGAACTTGTTGAGCAATCTAATATGTAAAGTAACTAACTTAAATATGCAGCATCAGTCCTTTCCTATCTCAAAATCGAGCTGACTTATCTCTCTATTGACCAATAAGATAGATAAGGGAGAGTATTGGCTTTCATCACAACGCTATAATCTGCCCTTCAGCAGCAAAAGACAACTCTATTTTTCTCGCTTCATAACTGAAATATAACCTAACTATGTAACATACATACTTACTATAATAAATTAAGTATGTATAACAATCTTTAAATAACAAAGCAAAAAATATTACTTCATCAATCACTCATACGCCATGGTGTGCCAAGCGAAAAAAACCTCAAATATCCAACACATTCATTCATTTATATGCATTGCACGTTATGCGTTTATCACTCACATGTCAGGTCAAACCGGCTTAACTTTTCAAAATATTTTGGGAAATTGGCGCCAGTAAAAATAAGAACAAAAATTGTATGCATTAAAATAATTTTCAAAGAGGATACAGAAGCGTGGCAGTTGTAGAAGAATTTTCAACACATTTTCACTGTAATTCTTACGGGCGCCCTTATTCTAAAGGTTGCCCTTGATATTGTTCTCGGAAAAATATATTACCGAACCGAAATAAATTAATATAAAATAAAATAAAATAATATAAAATAAAATAAAATAAAATAAAATAAAATAAAATAAAATAAAATAAAATAAAATAAAATAAAATAAAATAAAATAAAATAAAATAAAATAAAATAAAATAAAATAAAATAAAATAAAATAAAATAAAATAAAATAAAATAAAATAAAATAAAATAAAATAAAATAAAATAAAATAAAATAAAATAAAATAAAATAAAATAAAATAAAATAAAATAAAATAAAATAAAATAAAATAAAATAAAATAAAATAAAATAAAATAAAATAAAATAAAATAAAATAAAATAAAATAAAATAAAATAAAATAAAATAAAATAAAATAAAATAAAATAAAATAAAATAAAATAAAATAAAATAAAATAAAATAAAATAAAATAAAATAAAATAAAATAAAATAAAATAAAATAAAGCAAAAACAACAAAATTAAATAAAATAAAACAAAGTAAAGTAAAAACAAAATTAAAAAAAAAATTATAAAATGATAAAAAAAATAAAATAAATAAAAAAAATAAAAAAATAAAATATCGAAGTTGTACCTCATTTTTGTAACCGGCTACAATAATATTATTACCATGCCAGAATAGCGAATAAAAATTTGCACATAAGCACCAAAGCAAACAACAACCGCAATAACAACACAAAATTATTGAAATGAGCTTTTTGCTTCATTTGCAAATAGTTTTTTGGCTCATTGCGTGGTTGGGCAAGGACATCGAAGAATAAAAGCCAAATCCTTCACCGACCACTTCCCTCCCTTCCGCTCTTTCGGCGTTGCGCGTAAAGCTTAGTTACACTAAGCTGTCGCAGTCTGGCCAAACGAACGAAATGAGAAATGAGCTGACTAAAGCGACAGTATTAGTATTGTCTGCAGGGTCATATACCAATTTCTAATGTTGTATTCACTAATGGGAATATGTTTGTACATGTCTCTGTATGTATGGGCGTATTGTACAACAAGAAATCAAGGTTTAACTAACTGCATTTGTTTTCAGCCAAAAACGTATACTTTGTTTTGGGCGTCTAAATAGTGATCAGAGTCGATGCTTGATCTAAATTTAGAGCTAAATAGCTTGATAACTCTATTTCTCTTATCTAAAATGAGTGGCTTGATCTAAATTTAGAGCTAAATAGCTTGATAACTCTATTTCTCTTATCTAAAATGAGTGGCTCGGTGCCATCCTTGCCTAACCCTCAATTTAGTAATTTTCTAATAATTAGTGACAAAGTTAATAGATAATTAAAAATTAAACAGCCTAAGGCCAGAAATGCCTACCCCTAACAATATTTATTTTGCGAGAAAAACAATATTTAAAGAATGAGAATAGTTTGGAGTATTTCCAAGTAGTATAGTAAACAATTTCGAGGGTTAGGCAAGGATGGCACTGAGCCACGCAAATCATCTTTATCTAATCTTTTTTTTATTGGCTATCATTTCTAATTATTGTTCTCTTTTTCGATTTAGATTTCAAAAGATTTCATTTGATCCTAAGATAAAATAAATCTTTATATTTGTACTCGAATATTTTCTCGATTACAACTGTTTCCCCTTTTAAGCCTTTGGCTCATATTGGTATATTAAAAGATCAAAATTACGCCTATGATATTAATTTTCCTCTAACATGAAACTCTGTGTAATCCAACCAATTTAAAATTGTTAGTTTCATAAGAAGACTGATTCCGCGGTAGTTGGTGCGGTTAGCGAGATCGCCTTTCTTGTGGATTAGGCACTTAAATTTCAATCGGGAGGCATGCACTCATATGACACTTTTCCAAGCGCGTGTTGTTTTTGAGCCGGGATATAGCTATCCTCAGTTCAACATAGTCAGGTGGTGGGACGACTTTTCCATCGTCAGGGATTGGCGTATCGGGTTCGACGTCTCCCTCGCAATTTAGCAGTGAGTATAAATGCTCCCTCCATGGCCTATGCTCGTAATGGTCCGAGTCGATATAAGGGTACGCACGTTCAGAACGGTGGAGCTGTGTCTGCCGTCGATCATGACATGATAACTCTGGTTTCTTGTTCTACAGCCAGATGGCTTGGTGTATTCGTTTATGCTGGATCATGGTACTACTGATGAACATATTGCGAGCAGCGGCGTAGTCAATCAACCTAGTGTCGTTGGGGGATATTATATCGTGGAGACTAAATTTTCCACCTGTAGAGCCGAAGATTCCTTCCTTGCCCACCTTGGCATTAAAGTCGCCGAGCACGATTTTGATATCATGTTAAGGGCAGCGAACATAAACGGGTTCAAGTTTATCGTAGAAGGAGTTCTTCTCTGCGTCGTTCGTCTCCTCCGTCGGCGAATAGGCACAGATACATCTCTTTCCCACCACGAATCCTACACCACGCACTTTTCCTCGTGTCTGGCCATCACAAGGTCCGATGGTAGTCTTGCCTTGCCCCGTCCATCGCATTTTCTGTAGGGCGGTGATATCAGCCTTCGCATTAACGAGGGTATGAACCAACCGGGCAGCGGCACCCTCCCATGGGAGGGTCTAGGCGCATGACCTAATGTGACTAACAATGAGAATGGTCCTTATTTCGTTTTGCCGGGTCGTCAACATTAAAGAGGGTTCTCGTCCGAGGCTTTGTTGTGGTTTTCATTGAAAGTGGGTCTTACGTGGCGGGTCCCAAATCCAGCGCACAACCTCTCTACGGGGTATAAGGAAAATGACTACTACAAAAATACCACAATATACCTAATGCCTTCTGTCTAATAATAAAAATTCGCTCCAATAGTACTGTGTGAAAACTTGCCCCATGAAAAGCTTCCAAGAGTCGACATAAAAATTACAATTTTGCGAAACCGCGACATGAAAATTTTCAGTTTTATAGTAATTTAATTTTATTTTTGGTAAGGTTCCATTGTTACTTTTATTGCATTTAGTAGTTTCATTTCATATAATATTGTTTGTTGCTTTTGTTGCACTAATGCTATTGCCCTTTAACGTACTTTTTATGTATGTGTATTTGTTTTTGCAAATAAACGCATATGCATATGCGTATTTGTTTGTATGTACCGAACATTTACATTTCATTTTACCCCAGCAGTGTCGCTCGTTGTCAACATTGGTGACATTGTGGTTTCGCTGGCGCCACTATCGTCAAGAGTTTATGCATTTCAAAATAGAACAAACATAAAAACCCGAAGCTTTGTTTTAATGCTTACTCAAATGGGGAACGCGTGCACATGGGGATAAAAGACATACTAAGGTATACATTTTTAAAAATGTGCATTCGTGGTATGTACATTAGAGGGGTCCTTATAGAGAAATCTGAACTTTGAACCCCCTGCGACACGCCTAAACCATCTCCAATCGGGATACAAATTTGTGTGCGATATAGTTGACCGTGGTGCAACTTATCTAGGGGGTGAGCCTGGAAAAAATACTACATTTGATTATAAGGACCCCTCTAATGTACATACCACGAATGCACATTTTTAAAAACACGCCCAAGCCATCTCCTATCGGGATACAATTTTGTGTGTGATATCTTCGGCTATATTACTATCGATTTAGGGGTTGAGCCTCTTCAAATCTGATTATCAAATTGCCTTCATACAATTAAGGACCACCCTAATGTACATACCTACCTCGGTCCTGCTCAACATCAGAAATCTATATTTGTTTGCTTTTAACGCACAAATTTTGCCTGTAAGGGAGCGTCGTTCCAAGAGGTTTTTTATATTTAGAACTTTTCACATCATAGGATAGCGAAATCATCTTCCCTTATATAAGACTGAATTTTATAACTAAATTCTCAGTATGCCTATCTCACACATATTTTCTAAAATTGTCTAACCATATGGAGATTAGACGGGCGGTATCATAGAGGCAATTTAAGTTATTCCTACTAAATGGATAAAAGACAAGCTTATGGCGTGTACTTAATATTTGTATATGTTTCTATCGATTTTAAGCCAAACCTCTGGAAAAATTCATAGTTCAATAGTCACACGTAAACTTTATAATAGCAAAGGTTAGTCTCTAGGGAGATTGTAATCGGGCATGCGTCAGCATATAGCTCCTCAAAGCACATACATACATACATTTACACATATATCGTTTGATACACGTAGCCATCTAAATGTATACTTTGTGTACACAAACATATATTTTTTATATAGCTTACATTAGGTCACTGGCGTATACATTTCCCACTTTGTTTTCTGTTGGTTAAACAGAAAGAAGTAAGCTACAACAAAAGTATCAATGCAGGCAAGCTTAAAGCAGCTTTTTCACCAGCTCAGTTGTTTTTTGGGGTTAAAACAACGTTTTTACGATTTTTTATGATATTTTTATATATGTACAGGAAATATTCTAAAGTAGCCTCTTGGGTATAGAAAATGTTCATGTTGCGTTATAAATTAGAGGTGACATTACATGCACTCAACGAATACAAAAAAATCTGAAATTTTTTTTGTGTTCGAATGTAAGTGTATGAAAGTACATGAGGGCATACGAGTAGTATATTAGGTATTTTAGGTATTTCTGTGAATGGAATAGGGAGCAACCAAAGGCTTTGAATGAACCCAGAAAACAAAATAATACAAAATTTTAATCGACATCGTTCATATTTTGATGGTAATATATACGTATATAAAAAATGTAAGTAAAATAAAATAAAATAAAAATAAATAAAATAAAATAAAATAAAATAAAATAAAATAAAATAAAATAAAATAAAATTAAAAAAAAAAAAAAAAAAAATAAAATAAAATAAAATAAAATAAGAGAAAGTAAGGGGTGTTGAATATGGTTTTTATCTACCTGAAATGAACGCTTAAGCCAATGAAGGTTCGAAAACCCAAAACTTATGACATGTCCGGAAAACCCAATAACTGATCATTATCATTTTCTTAAACTTAGATTTTTAACAGGCTCGTGTTTAGGGTGGGCTGAAAATTTTGGTTTCACTTGGATATACATATTTTTTATAGGAGTTAAGATATGAAATTGAAATGACCCACTATAAAAAGGTAGGGGCCACGCCCATCTTCGAAAACTTATATTTACTTTTTTTTAACTTTACACCGACATTTTGAATGTGAAAAAAAGTTGTTGCTTATCGTCTATATCAAAATTTATCAAAAAAATGTGGGCATGTTCGTAAACCGATTTTGTCAATTTTTTCCCTAAACATCCACTTAGTCTAAGTGCCGATTCTCGACTTTGATATATTGAGTGGTTTTTAGTTTATCTTTTATAAATTTTGAAATTATTGACTCAGATGCCACGCCCATTTCCAAAAATTTACCCATCAAATTTTATTTTATAGGAGTGATATTACTTATTTGGGTTATACTAACTTATTAAGTTTTGAAAAAAAAAAATTTAGAGAACTAACTAGATGCTTGAAATTTCCACTTCCGCGTATTTTATATTAAATTTCCTTTTACCAAATTATAAGGGCTTAATTTTAACTAATCCACAAAAGTTATCGACATTCCTGCAACAACAATTAAACCAGTATTATCTACCACATCTATTAAAGAGCTAATTAAACGTAATGTAATTTCTAATTCATATTCATACCAAAACACAAGCCATAAATCGCCTGATTTCTCTACTTTGAAAATATGCCTAGCTATTTCGCTTAAACATTTACATATATCAAAGATTACATATTATTTATTTAAGAGCGGATATATATATCTATGTATAAATATTGGAATATTCATCTACAGATATGTTTGTATTATATACAATATACATACGCACTACCAAGTCTCTCTCAGTTTTAATCCACGTCAGATATTAAATATTTAATGTTTTCATTAAGCAAGCAATTATCTAAGTGAGGTAGTGAGTTTTTATACTTAACTGGGCTGAGCACGAAAAGAGTTTTGAGCCCTATGAATAAAATTCGAGCATTTTTTCAGGTGATTAAAATGTGGCCTATTTGTTTTTATTAAAAAAAAAAAATACTTAAACATTTACTCAAAAACTAGAGTCTGAGCAAATGCTCACCTCTTATGCATGAGGCACTTTAACTTTAAGATCTTAATGGTGATTTTCACTGACGATAGGCTGAAACTAAACTAAAAAAAAAGATTACTTTGGACTGAGAAGGCGACTGACAAATAAATTCCTCTGGGGAAAAAAAGAGGATGCTCTAGAAGTTTCTAATGGTATCTCTCTTATGGCCTTCAATGATGTACGGCGTTGAAAGAAGATGAGATAGAGTTTTCAAAGCAGAAGTTCCTCGTCGTTCGCTTGCCAGAGGCATGAATGTGCCAATTTCCCCGATATGAGTTAGTAGGCTCACGTGATTAACCTCTCGTTTCTCTACGAATTTTTAAACTTTTTAAAATTTTCGTTAAGCACTGTGTAGAAAAATTGTTACGTATACGCCATGTAGTCTATTCTTGAGTGCAACGCATTCATGTTTCTGGAAAAACAAAAATTTTAAACGGTTTAAAAGTTGAGTTTTTAAAAAATCTTTCATTAGACATTTTTAAAAGATGAATATGCAGAATCTCAGGGAAATGAAGGAATATTAACGTAAAAACTATATTAGTGGAAAGAGTATAGTGAAATATAACCTGCAAAAACATCTTTATGTCAAAAAGTAAAATTTATAATTTTGCGAGAGGAATAAACTTTCAATACGATTTCCCAAAATTTGAATTATGGCATACTCATGCTTCTGACAAGCGAGCGACGATATGGTCCTTTATGAGATTCCAGCGGCAGGAGTCGAAGGAAATATTTTTATCCATCCCATTTTCGTACCGCGCACAACTGATTATAAGACAATCTTATATTTTCTTCCATATTATATAATATTAAATTCACATAAAAGTTAAAAGCTTTTTCAAAAATCGTTTTCATCGAATTAGATAAAGTCTTGTCGTTATCTACAGCCATACATGTGTACCTAGGTAATAGCTTTCACAGTATCATTGGCACCAACAATGACATCGAAGAAAACTACGAAAGCGAGAACAGTTAGAAACTATTACAACCGCATGCTTGATACAAATACACACTCAACCAAACGTATTCTTCTTTTATAAACAAAATAGTGAAAAAAGTAAAAAAAAAAAAAACAATCTTATGCCGCAAAAGTACCGAGAGCGAGGCAGAGGTTAGTAAAAGGCAAAAAAGGCCGAATCAGCAAAACTGTAACGAAACCCTTTTTAATGGTTACTGAATCTCATTAGAATTTAGATGAGCTTTAATGAGTCATTGTTTTGAATGTTGCCTGTATTGAGTGTTGAATACCTACAAACAAACAACAAGGTTGCTAGAGAGTGTTTTCACGTACATAGTTGTGTGTGTCTGTGCTGTTTAGCATACAAAAGCTAAGCAAACATACAGAGAAAATAACAACTGAAAGTAGCAAAATAGCAACACTATAAAAGTAGGTTTGACTTTTCGGTTGTAGGGCAGAAAATAAGAAGAGCTAGATGAGGTTTTAAGAGCAGAAAACAGCCGTGATACTATAAAAGTGAATATACAATAGTAACTGTGTAGGCAACGGCAAGACAAAAGTGTGAATGCGATCGTTTGTTGAAGTTTGGTAACAATCAGATTTCAACAAAGACCCTAAACCGATAGTGGAACATACACCTAGTAGTCAAATGTTACTTTTTCTCTTATCACAGTAATGAATTGTATCGAAGTAAAATGCATCATACATTTTTAATTTTTTTTTTACTTTATTTTACTTCATTTGATTTTACTCTACTTTATTTAATTTTTTTCACTTTTTTATTTTTTATCTTATTTTTTTTTTTTTTTATTTTACAATTTTTTATTTTGCAATTTTTTATTTTATTTTATTTAAATTTTTTTTTACCTTTTTTATTTCAACCAATCTATCTATGAGATGAAAAAAAATTAAAATAAAATTTTTCGGTTGAGAATTCTCAGCTAGACTTCAACAAATATTTTACCATTAAATCCAATCTTAATGCAGAGGGCTCAATGAAAGCTACATACGAGTTACATATATTAACCGGTATCATAGCATGGCGCAAAACTTAACATATTCCCATGCATAAAAATGGGGTTGGAATCCACATTATAAACGGATTTTTTTGGCCTCTTCATTCACGCACTCAAGCAGCCAACAATAAAATTTCTATTTGATCTGGTTGTCTTATGACATTGCTAGGCAATAACAAAGGCGAGGAAATGAGCATTTGAATTTTAAGTAGGGTTAACTCAAGACTGGCAAAGGTGCCATACACGAATCACAACAAAATGCAAATACAATTTGCTGACGTAACAGCAGGTGATAAAGAAAGAACCCAAACAAAGAGCACCAACAACAAAGGTGGCATTTTAATGATATCTTCATGATACACTACACACAAACCAAATTTAAAAGGAAACGTGTGTGGTTGACTGCAGGCGTGTTACCACAACGACAGTAACGATAGCGTCTGACTAAATGTCAATAACGCACAATCTTGAAAGCTTTCATTCTCCGTCTTTAACAATTGGCAGGTTGCTAACCTCAAATGAAAACAACAAAAAGGCCTAAAAAATGTGAGACAATTTTAAAGCATGGAAAGTTCTTAGAAGCCTTTACATTGAATGTGATGAGAAAAATAAAATAAAATAAAATAAAATAAAATAAAATAAAATAAAATAAAATAAAATAAAATAAAAGAAAATAAAATAAAATAAAATAAAATAAAATAAAATAAAATAAAATAAAATAAAAGAAAATAAAAGAAAATAAAATAAAATAAAATAAAATAAAATAAAATAAAATAAAATAAAATAAAATAAAATAAAAGAAAATAAAAGAAAATAAAATAAAATAAAATAAAATAAAATAAAATAAAATAAAATAAAATAAAATAAAATAAAATAAAATAAAATAAAATAAAATAAAATAAAATAAAATAAAATAAAATAAAATAAAATAAAATAAAATAAAATAAAATAAAATAAAATAAAATAAAATAAAATAAAATAAAATAAAATAAAATAAAATAAAATAAAATAAAATAAAATAAAATAAAATAAAATAAAATAAAATAAAATAAAATAAAATAAAATAAAATAAAATAAAATAAAATAAAATAAAATAAAATAAAATAAAATAAAATAAAATAAAATAAAATAAAATAAAATAAAATAAAATAAAATAAAATAAAATAAAATAAAATAAAATAAAATAAAATAAAATAAAATAAAATAAAATAAAATAAAATAAAATAAAATAAAATAAAATAAAATAAAATAAAATAAAATAAAATAAAATAAAATAAAATAAAATAAAATATAAAATATAAAATATATCTTGGAATATATGTAGCTTCCTATTATTTTACTTCATCATTTAAATCGTTAATATTTTAAAGCCAAATCCTTATCCTTCAAAACAAGAATAACTCAAAGGGTCGAGTGTAATTTAATTTGCCGTAATGAAACTAAGATTAAATTACTTTTCAACTTTCTGTTAACAGAGCAAAATAAATATTTAAGAAGCACACCAAGTTTTCTTGCATTTCATTGTCCTTGCAAACATTTGCTGCTCTCCGCATCACTCATAGCCGCTCACCATTGCTACCTCCAAGCACACTAACAATATTAACATTAATAGCTAACGTAGAACGCAGACAAATCAGCAAAATTATTTCTAATGAGCATTTAATTGCATTAATTTACATTTTGTACGCAGCATTCCTACTGCTACTGACGCGCCGCCATACGTCGAATGCCTACAATACATAACTGCCATAACAAATAGCGAGAGAAAATGAGGAAAAAAATTAAATATTTAAACTAGAAGAAACAAGTAAAATCAAAAGGATATTGAGAGTCAAGCTACTCGTCGTAAATGAATGCGCAGCCAACTTTACTTAGTTGGAACGAAGAAGAAGTCGCATAATTAAAAGAGTTGGTAAGGCTGGCTAGGAGGAAACCGTATACATACATGCATACCTCAATTGTGAATAAAACTTTAGCTTAAACATTAAAGCTCAAAACAACAGCGCAAATAAAAAGATTGGTACAATAAATGAAAATGGAGCGAATTTGAAATGAGCGTAACACAATAGAATAGTTAAGATGTGATGATGATAAAATGGAACTGGTGCACTGCTGCAACAACGTCGCGTCAGTGAAGCGCGTTATTGTCATACAATGCTGGTTGGCTATAAATGGAAAATGAAAATGAAAAAAAAAAAACAGACAAGAACTAACGACCTTTTTCTTCGCACATATAGAGACATCAATGTTGTGATAATATCAAGGCAACCTCAACAAAACAACCACAAAAAGTCATAGGGACAACCGACTTGTGTAATATGAGCGTATATAGAATCAAGCGCGCAATTGAGAATTGTACTGTGCGCATTTTTGTTAGTCTACTTACTTGCATTGTCACTTTTCACTTCCCACACACAATGTTGAATTAAAATTGCAAATGCATTTGCGTTTGAATTAGAAATTGGCGCGCAAAATCTAAATGCATACTGAGAAACATATGCTTGCTAGTGTGATGCAGTCGAAGCATTGTAGAGCTGCAAAAAAATCAAAAACAAAAGCCTCATTCTCGAAAGAAAGCGAGTCGTTTATAAATGCCTTAATTTGAGCTTTTTTTAAGTTGATTGCAAACTTGCTTAACGAAGCTCGAACGAAGGCCCTCATTTGCTTTAATTCAATTTCTCACTTATCCTTCAAACCATTTATTTTATTTTATTTTATTTTTGCTTATTTAAATTTCTAAATATTTTTTTATCTTATTTTTCATTCATATTTTTTTTAATTTATTTTTTTTTTTTATTTGATTTTATTTTATTTTATTTTATTTTATTTTATTTTATTTTATTTTATTTTATTTTATTTATTTATTTTTTTTTGTCATTTTATTTTTTTTATTTCATTTTATTTTTTTATTTTTTTTTTATTTTATTTTTTTATTTAATTTTATTTAATTTTATTTAATTTAATTTAATTTAATTTTATTTTATTTTATTTTATTTTATTTTATTTTATTTTATTTTATTTTATTTTATTTTATTTTATTTTATTTTATTTTATTTTATTTTATTTTATTTTATTTTATTTTATTTTATTTTATTTTATTTTATTTTATTTTATTTTATTTTATTTTATTTTATTTTATTTTATTTTATTTTATTTTATTTTATTTTATTTTATTTTATTTTATTTTATTTTATTTTATTTTATTTTATTTTATTTTATTTTATTTTATTTTATTTTATTTTATTTTATTTTATTTTATTTTATTTTATTTTATTTTATTTTATTTTATTTTATTTTATTTTATTTTATTTTATTTTATTTTATTTTATTTTATTTTATTTTATTTTATTTTATTTTATTTTATTTTATTTTATTTTATTTTATTTTATTTTATTTTATTTTATTTTATTTTATTTTATTTTCTTTTATTTTATTTTATTTTATTTTATTTTATTTTCTTTTATTTTATCTTATTTTATTGTAAGTGTAGGAACAGATATACAATAACTTCAACTACGGCTTTCCAAGACCCGCCAAATGGCACATATGTACACTTTATAGTCGCTTCGGAAAAATGCTTTTGTGCAAATTCAGCCAACCATACGATTAACCAACTACAATTACCCAAAAATGGAAGGCCACAAATTTATCGTTTTACCACAAGTTAAAACATGCAAACACTACCGTAACTGTGTCGTTCGTAGTATTTCGTTCACATTAACCAACAGGCGTATCTACTAAATGTATGTATCTACGGACAGACATACATGTTTATGAATGCACCCGAGTAATTTGTATGTGTTGGTTTATTGAAGGGTATCATTATTCTGTCGATGGCTGTTATATACCAATCCCATGCCCTCGAGAGAATATTTCAGCTGTAAACGGGATATTATGGCTTTGGTATTTGATCATCAACATCTCATCTATCAGACGAGCTTTGTATGTGGTCAACGTTGCTTTTGTAATTTTTCACTTTCGACGACTGGGAAATAGAGTGTATCCGTAGTAGGTATATAAAAGAATTATGTTATGAATGGATGAAGATAGGTACGGTTGCTTAATTATTTGTGTGTGTGTGTGTGTGTGTGTGTATCATGACATGCATCACTTAAACGGTAAACGACACAAACTTTCGTTTTGTGTAAACAACTAGCTATATTAAGTTCTTAAAAAATACTTATAGATACGTACAGTGGCTGATTTTATTTTAAATTTAAAGTAAAATGATTATAACAATTTTGAATAAATGTATTACTTTTAATCTAACCTCATTTATTTTTGTTTTATTTTATTTTATTTTATTTATTTTATTTTATTTTAATTTATTTTATTTAATTTATTTTATTTAATTTAATTTTGTTTTATTTTATTTTATTTTATTTTATTTTATTTTGTTTTATTTTATTTTATTTTATTTTATTTTATTTTATTTTATTTTATTTTATTTTATTTTATTTTATTTTATTTTATTTTATTTTATTTTATTTTGTTTTATTTTATTTTATTTTATTTTATTTTATTTTATTTTATTTTATTTTATTTTATTTTATTTTATTTTATTTTATTTTGTTTTATTTTATATTATTTTATTTTATTTTACTTAATTTTATTTTATTGTATTTATTTTATATTATTTTTTTTTTTTTAATTATTTTTTTTTATTCTAATTTGTTTTGTTTTCAAAAGATTTTGTAAATAATTTTGGATCTGTAATTAAAATAGTTACTGTACCTTCGAACAGACTTTGCTGTACGGTATTAGCTCTGCTTTGAAATGGCAAGCTATGTTTTTTTGTTACTTTGTTAGACCACACTTATGTACTACGCATACCACAACTATGAAGCGATACCAACGGAATAAAGCATTGATGAAAGCACCAGATATCAATTGAGTGTAGAGTCATAACACAAACAACAACAACAACAAAAGAATTCGACAATAAAAAAAGGCTACGCATATCTTCAATCGACATCTGCATTGACCACGTCTGCTGCTCCACTTTCAAGCAATATCTACTTGTAGTGCTTACTTTGGCTATAAAGTCACAACTAAATCTATGTATGTTCATGCGGAAAAAGTAGGCAGTAACGGCTGTGTTGGACATATAAATATTATTTTCGCATGATATACCTTCCAAAGACCACATGAATTTATTTTACTAGCCCTTTTTTTTTTTGCTTTTTGCTCCATTCAGCCGGTTATGGCCGACATATCTTGGCATATTTGAATGCAGTTTTTTGTAGGCGTCAGAAAAATATCAAATGCGTGTACGTGTATATATGTATGTATTTATAAAATACCGAAAAAATTTTCAATAGCGCGCTCGTACGCACTCAAACAATTGGGCAGCTCTTAAAAGTAGAAATAAATTTAAAGAATTTATTTGTATTCATTACAAATAGCAAATATGAATTTTTCTTCCGTTGCATAAAAGTTTATTGATGGTTGTATAGGTAATTTTCGAAAAATATATCAACCATATTTTAAAGAAGTAAAGATACTAGGGTGACCTAGACAAATTTTGAATATGAAAGAATGGGGAATTAAAACATGTAAACCGAACATTAAATACCCAGCGATAGTTTTCATATGATTTTCGAAATTTTCCATTTCGGAAGTAGGCGTGGTTGGAGGGCGATTTTATCCAGTTTCATCAGGTATACTCCCAACGATACTAGTATGTTTTGTACCAAATTTTATCGTTCTGCCGTAATCAGTTTAAAAGATACGACAAGCCGAATTTTCAAAAATGCCTCCCTTTTAAAAAATGATCAAAAAATCATTATATAATGACCAAGGGGATTCACTTTTAAAATTATATTATTTTAGCCATTTCAGCTACCGAGATATGTCAATTTATGTG
The DNA here is from genome assembly GCA_964058755.1 of Campiglossa producta. Taxonomy (NCBI): domain Eukaryota; kingdom Metazoa; phylum Arthropoda; class Insecta; order Diptera; family Tephritidae; genus Campiglossa; species Campiglossa producta. The sequence goes on along the minus strand of CAXKVI010000071.1, from coordinate 201,818 downwards.
ATTTTCGAAATTTTCGATATCGAAAAAGGGGCGTTGTTTCCATCCAAATTCGTCCATTTTCAATAGCTAGCTACCTTGGCCAGAAAGTAACCTGTATACAAAATTTCTTGTAAATATCTCAATTTTTACTCAATTTATCGTGTACACGGACAGACGGACGGACATGCCTTAACGAACTTTTTTTCCAACCTAAGAACTACTAGTACGATGGGTATAAAAATGTGAGTAAACCTTTTGCAGTGGCCCAAACGATTTTGAATATTTATTGTATTAGAATAAAGAAAGATTGTGATTTTAGACGAGTTAGAAATTCTCTACTATTATTTATTTAGTTTTTACTTTTATTTATTTAGTTAAATATCCAGTCACCTCATTAAGGGGGATTCACTAAACCTTATAAATGGCTTATAAAGCAAGTGAACATATAATTTTATTAAGTGTGTTAATAAACTATTACAATTTGTATGGAAGTTTACACAAATTTGGTAAACTTACGCGTCAATTTTGGTGTGTAAATGAGTTTATAAATTTATCCTATCCTATGTAAGTTTCTTTTATTATAAGCTTTTATTTAGTTTTAACTGACGGCTGTCTGTTATCAAATCTTGCAAGCTAAATTTGATACACTTCCCGGTGTCCGATTGATCTGAAATTCTGCACCCATGTATAACCCCGATGACAATGCAATATTATAAAAAAAAAATTTCGATAGGTGGCGCGTGGGTCGCTATATTTTCAAAATTCGCATTTATGGTCCGATTTAGCTGAAATTCGTAACATGTATTACTACCATGAAAAGAAATATTTTTGTAAAAAAAAATTCCGCTAGGTGGGGCTGAGATAGCGGTAATAAAAACTCAAAATAATAATTATGGACCGATTTGGCTGATATTTTACGTGTGTGTTACTTAATTAATTTCTAAATGTTAAAAAAAAATTGGACCCGCTAGGTGGCGTGTGAGTCGCTTTATTTGAGAATTACGAAGGTCTGTTTTCAGTGTCGTTCAACGAACTTCCCGTTGAGGTAGGATCTTGAAATTTTCATCATCGTTTAGTTTTCTGCCTCCACGCAAAATAACAAAAAAATAATTCCGATAGGTGGCGCACGCGTAGAGATATTGGAAAGTTTTCATTCCAGGAAATTTTGCTTTTGATATTGTACTAACTTGCAGTTAAGATGGGATTTTGCAAATTTTCATCATCGCTCAGGCTTCGCTAACAGTAAAAAAAAATTAGCTTAATTTCAAAAATCCCATTTATCGTTTAGTTTAGTCTTTATTCCAATATCCCAAAAGTAACTTTATTAACCACTCGGCTTTATTGTAAAAGATTCTATGTTTTCTGTTGCTGCTAGCAGCCGATTGATGTCGCTGCGACATTATTGCCTCTTTGCCGCACGGCTTTATAGCGGCGTCACAATCAATGTTTGCCGCAGCATTATGTATTGACAGATGAGTTCAACGTGTGTATTTAGGTAGAGAACGACACATTGCGCATCACGAGCGACATCTAACATGCAAAAGTTGCCAACTTTCAACTTTGTATGCATGAAAAGCATAAGAAGGAGCATTTTACACTTGGCTCTCATATAGTTGATTGTGCCGCTGTTGCTGTGACGCATAAGTTTGCGTTAAATGCATGTACATACGAAACATGGTTGTCACGCGGCTTTTGATATTGTACCTTTAAAGATAAATTGGCTTTAGTACAATATCAAAAATCGACTTCAAAGAAGCCGTGTAATGTTGATGCATTAAAAGAAATTGATCGGATGAGGAATGTTAAAATAACTAAGTAAATATTTTATAACTAATTTAAACAATATTTTATATTTAAAATAAATTCAAGAAAAAAGATGTTCTAAGCACAAGCTTATAGGTATATTTCTTGTTGATAAACCGAACTAAAAAGTAAAAAATAAAATTAAAGAAAAAAAAAACTTTTTTAAAAATAAGCTTTTATTATTGGTTTATAAAATTAACTAAAAAGTAAAAAATAAATTGACTGTAAAGGAATATAACACTTTATAAGTTCATTGTAACCTTTAAAGATAATTTGGCTTCTTCGTCTGCCACAAAATAATTCCATATTGTACATAATTATATATTTCTAACATTAAAACTTTACACCTAAATTATTAAATTTTCCAGTATATATCACATTCCTAATTTTATTAATAATAAAAGCGTGTTAAATTTTGATGGTATAATTAAGAACATTTAGGACCTTCTTTTCTATTTGATGGTATAATTAAGAACATTCAGGACCTTCTTTTCTTGCTATCGAAATTTAACACGCTTTTATTATTAATAAAATTAGGAATGTGATATATACTGGAAAATTTAATAATTTAGGTGTAAAGTTTTAATGTTAGAAATATATAATTATGTACAATATGGAATTATTTTGTGGCAGACGAAGAAGCCAAATTATCTTTAAAGGTTACAATGAACTTATAAAGTGTTATATTCCTTTACAGTCAATTTATTTTTTACTTTTTAGTTAATTTTATAAACCAATAATAAAAGTTTTTTTTTCTTTAATTTTTTGACTTTATAGTTTGACCAATTTTGCGCACAATAAGGTAGATTTATGTTTATGCAGATTAGCTGCTGAGCTGCATTTTTATGATAATGGGGGAAATCGGATGATAACCACGCCCCCTTTTTCGGTATCGAAAATTTCAGAAATCACATAAATTGACATATCTCGGTAGCTGAAATGGCTAAAATGATATAATATTATACGTGAATCGTCGTGGTTATTCTCTTATGATTTTTCCATAAATTTTGTGTAGTGGGCGTAGCGCCGCCCACTTTTAAGGGGGTATTTTTTGAAAATTTTACTGGTCGTAACTTTTAAACTGATTACAATAGAGCGATGGAATTTGGCACAGAGCATACTAGTATCGTTGGGAGTACACCTGATGAATTTGTATAAAATCGTTCTCCAACCACGCCCACTTTCGATATCGAAAGCTTCAAAAATCACCTAAATTTATATAATTCGGCAACGGAAATGGCGAAAATGATATAGTTTGGTAGGATGAAGCCCGTAGCCATTCTATTATGATTTTTTGTTAAATTTTTAAAAGTAGGCATGGCATCGCCCACTTCTCAGGGGTCATAACTTTTAAACTGATTACGGTAGAACAATGAAATTGGTACAAGGTATACTAGCATAGTAGGGAGTATACCTGATGTAATTGGACGAAATCGCTTCCCAGCCACGTCCACTATTTAATGTACGGTTTACCCGAACTTAGACTTCGTTACTTGTTGCAGGGTAGATTTATTCACAACACACATACATATACGAACGAACGTCTTCACATGTGTTGTTGATTGAATAATCTACATAAAGACCGTCTGTATGCCAGTATGTTAAAGTGGTAAAAATTGTACGCATGTATTCACAAGCAACTTCAAAGTAAAATTCAGCAACTTTACAAAGCTTAATAAAACCTTAGCGCTTTTTAGTGAATAACATAAATAGCGAAACCAATTAAGCACGTCGATAAAAACTTTTTCCTTTTACACATTTATATTAATACAGTTGTTGACATACATACATACATATATCTACATAAGTACACAAGCACATACATAAATATAATTATATGGTGTTTTTCATGTACACATTACTAAATTAAATTGTATGCAAAGTAATATAAAGTAGCTGCTATAGCAACAAAAAAACAGGCCTCCAAAGGATTCATTTGGTTTTACACGTATGCCTTCCACAATTTATTTTTATTTCTTCTTCTTCTTACACCACACAACCAGTATTTATTTCATCATCCTTTTTGCTGTATAGTTTAAACGATTTGAGTAATTAAGCACACATTCAATTTCTCAAGACAGTGGGCAAAAAGGTGGCACAAAACTGCCGCAACAAACAAACTACAAAGTTGTTACATAAACATACAAACACGAACATAAGCAAAAGTGGTGCGCATAGACATTTCTACCTATGCATGCATGTGTGTACTCATGTTGGTATATGTACTTTTACACTTTGAAAATCTGCATAACTAACTAAGTAAGTTGCCAAGACGAACTGCCTTTGTAAACATAAAAATGCATATAAAATATATATAAAACATAAATAAGCAACACAGGTGACGTAGGCAAATATGTATAAATACGTTACAGTTGGTGAGAGGTGTGAGTTAAAACGAAACAACTTATCCTCAAGTTATACTCTGCTGTGAATAATTTTCTTTTTTTGCTTGGTAGAAAACAAAAAATATCGCAAATAAAAATGAAAAAGCCACTCTTGCTGATGAATTTGTTGAAAATAAACATCTATAGCTATC